>JARHVA010004580.1:0-152500 GCA_037957365.1 Torreya grandis | reverse complement strand
AATAGATGCAGTCTTTGACCAAAAATAAATGTAAGTTTATGATATTAAACTCAACCAAGCTAAAATAAGCCATATTATTTTAAGAATGACACTAAACAAGATTTTAAAGTAAAAATACACATATATTTATTACCTCTTTGACACAAAAAAATAATTATGAAACCAACCTAGATATTCTACTGAAGATTTTTCCTATGTCTTCTTTTCCTCTGATTTCCTTCTTCCAATTCTCATTTTTCCTATCTCTCTTTGTGTTTTTTAATTCCCAAAATTCTCTTTTATTTATAAAACCTATTTTCCTTCTAAATTCTATATTCTACCCTTGCATGAAGACTCTCGATTTTGATTATCCCATGAAAATTTTGTAGTGATAGGATAGATGGAAGGGGGATAACATCAAGATGATAGGATTCATAATCTATAGATTGCATAATATTAGAGCCTATAAATGATGATTTATTCTAAGATTGAGATCAAATCGAAGTTTGAAAATTCCATGGAAAAACTCAAAATAATAATCACCAAAAAGATTACACAAGAAGGTATCCTTACAAAGCATCAAATAAAGTAAGAATTTTTCTCTTTGATCTATTATTATTATTATTATTCATTATATTTAAAACATGCAAATTTTAAATTACTATTCCATTCATCCCTTTGTTCTCTCAATATACACTTAAGTTGACTCATTAAACTATTTTCCTAATTTTAAAGTAAATTCCTGTATGTTATTCAAGATTGCATTATCTCTACTTTAGAATATTAAGATAACTCTAATTCTAAGCAAATAATCATTACTAGGATAATTATATTTTCAGCTAATAGCTATTTAGTCATTAATTGATGTTATTTTCAGATAACCGTATCTACAAAATTAATACCTTTATAACCATTAATATATTTATTTACCAGATTTAAAATCTAAAAATCAAGTTAATTTGAAATGGATCTAATACATATTAAAACTAATTCCAACAACACAAATATAATCACAACCAATACGCAGTAACATTTTTACATAAATAACATTTAAAATCTACTATACATGTGTGTAGGGTTACTAGCAATTTTTACTGGTATTCCCCCAATCATTTCATCTAGATGATCCTCTCTGATGATGCTCTCCCTCATCAAGATCTAAGGATAGGATCTATCCTGCATTGAACTCACAATAATTAGGTATTTAGTCTGAGTCACGATAAATATCAACCAAGGATGTAAAACTAATAGATACATCTCCACAATATACAAAATATAACATATAGTTATCACAAAATGTTTACTAATCAATAATATCACTAACCCATTTCAGTGTATGTCATAAATCTCAAATCAAAGCAATAGCTAATAACCATACTAATCAATTGAGTAAAGGTTTATAAGTCATAGGGTGAAATCGGGATGTAACACTAGTGATGCAAGAAACAATTACTATTTACTTATTTTGTTTACATTTAATTACATATCAATTTTAAATTGTGATGTAAGTGGACTTGTGATCAATTTAAATTATATAAATATTATAAGTTGTACTTGATCATAATTTTTAGGAGGTCTAGTGATGCAGGAGCAAATTACTATTTACTTGTTTCATTTACATTTATTTACATATCACTTTGCAATTGTGATGTAAGTGGACTTGTGATCAATTTCAAGGATGTAAATATTATAAGTTATACTTGATCATAGTTTTTAGGAGGTCTATTGATGCAGGAACATCATCCATCAGGGTGTATATAGTGTGTTTTTGGTAATAAGTAGCCTATCATGGCTTCATGTTGTTTATAATTACTCAATTAGGGGGTGTTTATATTTTCCATCAAAAATTAAAATTAAATTTGTAATATAATAAGTCTTTAATGTTCTTAGATAAATTCATCACCTATTAAATGTAAAAGATTATAAAAAAAACTCATTTAGGGTCTTTTGGTCTTGAAATTCATAGCAATATATTGTAATGCATGATTTAGCATTAAATTGATTATGTTTAAGGTCTTATGATGTAAATGAAAAATAAATATCTGATGTAAATAGAATATACACTTACATTAGACATTCACCTAACTATGATCTCTGATTTGAATCTCTTCTTTACTTGGTTTAATCCTTTGCAAGGAGAACAAGTCCTTTACTTCTCCCTTGAACACCCTTGCTCATTCTCAACTTCACTAGGTTCATAAACTTCTTGACCAAATACTCTTCTTCTCTCTCTACAAGACATATCACCTTTCTATCCCTCTACAGTCTTTCTTCTTATGCTCAACTCTACTCTCTCAAGCTCCTCTAGGCCTACTCTTAGGCTTGATTCACTTTGATCTAGGGATCCAGTTCTAGACCTCATTCTTGATCATGAAACCTATCATCCCTTATTTTAATCTCATCCTCTTCAGTGAAAATATCATCCTCCAACACACATAGTGAACTCAATAGCTTCCTTCATACATATAATGCATATAATTCTCACTCTCTCTTTCAAGATATATCACTCTGTACCTTCCTTTATATTATCTCCTTATCATCATCCCCATAATCTCATAATCTACTCTCATGACTTCACTCTCTAATATTCCTCTAAGCTTGCTTATTCTTTGTCATAGTTTTAAGGCCTAAAGATCTCATTCATGGTTTGAGTCCACTAGATATCCCACTAGTGAATATAGGGACATACACCTACTCATTGGATCTCTTACATATATCTAGTCTAATAACATAATCCTCAAGTTAGAACTCCCAACTCAACTACACCTTCCTTCTTCAAGCCTCCTTCTCTAGTAGCCATTAAAACATGTAAACCTAGAATGTATAGACAAGAAACAAAGTTTTTGATCAGAAAAAATACAATTTTAAGTACCCATTATCCTTATTCAACTCCATTCCATGTTTTATGATCCAACTCTCCATGCAACCTAGCTAACTCAACTCACTCTTTTGCCAATTAGGCCTCTTTATGTTTAATATAATGACACCATTTGAAAAACCATATAGTACCTAGTTGTACTAGTCCAAAACCTCATTAATATTTAATAGATTGATAAGTTACACTAGATTCCAAAATTTCAAGAATTTTGAAGTGTCATAAGAAAATATATTTTAGTTATAATTTGGAAACCCTAGGTTGACCTTAGATAAGCCTTTGCAAGGCCGAGTGGCTAGAAAATTAGATAGTTTGTTTTTGAAAACACTTCACTCACCTTTGAGACCTGTTTAAGGTATATTTACCCTTTTTAAAACTCTTTCAAAAGGTTACAATACTTTATTCAACACCAAACATTAATTCTCACAAGTGCATGGATGAATCCTCTAAAAAAGCGGGTGAGATGCGACAATGAGGTTTCTTTCAGAGCCAAATCTCTTAGAATGTGCCAAAATTTGATTAGTAGGGGATTTATATTATGATTCATTAACCTAATTAATAAACCATATATGTGGACACATCTATAGGCATTTTAAGGTTAGGAAGACCATTTTGTGGTCTCGATCAGGCCCCGAGAGCAAATTTTGTAGTTGATCAGATGCATCCCTTAAGAGAATATCCTCATCCTTGAGTGTGAAAACTAAGAAAACTTCAATCACACATTATAAGAGAACTATGAGGGATAGATATGAGCCATAATCTCTCACATGTGCATGGATGAGTCCTTTAAGAGAGTTTGGGATGATTCTCTCTAACTCGAGGTGGGTGAGACATGGCAATGAGGTTTCTCTCACAACCAAATCTTTTAGAACGAGCCAAAAATTGATCAATAGGGCCATATATTATGACTCATTATCCAAATCAATGAACCATATATGTGAACATATCTAGATGGGAATTTTAAGTATATAATGGTAGTTTTATAGTCTCAATCAAGCTTTAGGAGTGAAGGTTGTAGTTTATCAGATGCATCCCTTAAGAGAATCTCTTCATCTTTGATTGTGAAAACTAAGCAAACTTTGATTACACATTGTAGGAAAACCATGAAGGATAAAGATAAGCCATAAACTCTCATATGTATAGGGATGAGTCTTTTAATAAAGTCTAGGAGAATTATCTATAACTTGAGATGGGTGAGATACAATAATGAGGTTTCTCTCATAGCCAAATCTCTCAGAATGGGCCAAAATTTGGTCAACGGGGGCCACATATTATGACTCATTATCCCAATAGATGAACCATATATGTTAACATGTATAAATAGGAGTTCTAAAGATATGATGGCCATTATCTAGTCTCGATTGGACTCCAAAAGTGAAGGTTGTAGTTGATCAGACACATCTCTTAAGAGAATCTCATCGTCTTTGTGTGCAAACTAAGCAAACTTTGATCATACATTATGGGAAAACTATGAGGGATAAATACAATCTATCAGCTCCAACACATGCATGAATAAGTCCTACAAGAAATTTTAAGAGGATTTTCTCTAACTCAAGAGGGGTGATATGTGTAAATGGGGTTTCTCTTGCAGTCAAATCTGTTAGAATAAGATAAAATTTGGTTAGTGGGGGCCATATATTATGACTCATTAGCTTAATTGATGAACCATCTACAAAACCACATCTATATTAACATTTTAAGGCTATAATGACTATTATCTAATCTTAGTTGGGCCTTAGAAGTGAATGTTATAGTTGATCAGATGCATCCCTTAAGAGAATCTCCTCAACCTTGAGTTTGCAAATGGAATGAACTTCTGTCATACAATACAAGAGAAACATGAGGGATAGAGATAAACTATCAGATCCCACACATGCATGAATTAGTCCTTTAATAAACCCTAGGAGGATTATCTCTAATTAAATCTATGTGAGACATGAAAATGTGGTTTATCTTATAGCCAAATTTCTTAAAATGGGCCAAAAGTTGGTCAGCGGGGCCGTATATTATAAATCATTAGCCCAATCGATGAACCATCTATGTAAACACATTTGGATGAAAATTTTAAGACTAAGATGGAAATTTTTTGGTCTTGATTGGTTCCTAGGAGTAAATATTGCAATTGATTGAATGCATCCCTTAATAAAATCTCCTCACCCCTAAGTGTGCAAACTAAGTGAACTTTCATCATGCATTACAAGAGTACCATGAGGGATAGAGTCAAACTATCCATGCTCACACATGTATGTAAGAGTCCTATAATAAATCCCAAGAGGAGTTTATCTAACTTGAGATGAGAAAGATGTAATAATGAGGTTTCTCTTGTAGGCAAATTTCTAAGAATAGGCCAAAAATTGGTCAGTAGTAACTGTATATTATGACTCGTTAGCCTAATCGATGAACCTTCTATGTGGACATGTATAGATGGCCATTTAGAGTTGGAAAAACTATTTTTAGATCTCACTTGGGCTCTAGGAGTGAAGGTTATAGTTGATTAGATACATCCCTTAGGAGAATCTCCTCATCCCTAAGTGTGCACATTGAGTAAACTTTTGTTACATGTTATAGGAGTATTGTGAGGGATAGAGATAAATCATCAGCTCCACACATACATGAATGAGTCATATAATAAATATCTATATAATTTTATCTAACTTGAGATGGGTGAGATGTGGCAATGAGGTTTCTCTCACAGCCAAATCTCTTAGAATGGGCCAAAAGCTGGTTAGTGGGGCCATATATTTTGAATCATTAGTCCAATCGATGAACTATCTATGCAAACACATCTGGATGGGAATTCTAAGGCTAGGACATCCATTTTAAGGTCTTAGTCAGGCCCTAGGATTGAAGGTTGTAGTTGATCAGACACATCCCTTAAGAGAATCTCCTCATCCCTGAGTATGCAAACTAAGAAAACTTATGTCATGAATTGTAGGAGTACCATGAGGGATAGAGATAAACTATCAGCTCCCATAAATTCATGGATAAGTCCTCTAAGAAATTCTAAATGTATTTTCTCTATCTTGAGCTAGGTGAGATGCGATAATGAGATTTTTATCATAACCAAATCTCTTGGAATAGGCCAAAAATTGGTCAGTGGGGGCCATATATTATGACTCATCAGCCCAATCAATAAACCCTATATGCAAACACATATGGATATGTGTTTTAAGGATAAAATGACTATTTTCCATTCTCGGTCATATCTTAGGAGTGAATGTTGTAGTTGATTCAATGCATTCATTAAGAGAATCTCATCATCCTTGAGTATGTAAACTGAAAGAACTTACATCACACATTGTAGGAGAACCATGAGGGATAATGACAAACTATCATCTATGACATGTGCATGCATAAATCATATAAGAAAGTCCAAGAGTATTCTCTCTAAATTGAGCTTAGTGAGACATGGCAATGAGGTTTCTCTCACAACCAAATCTGTCAGAATGGGCCAAAAGTTGGTTAGTGGGGGTTGTATATTGTGACTCATTATCCCAATTAATGAATTGTCTATGCAAACACATCTAAATAGGAATTTTAAGGCTAGAAAGTCCATTATAGAGTCTCATCTCACCCTAAGAGTGAAGGTTGTAATTGATCAGATGTATCTTTTAAGGGAATCTCCTCATCCCTGAGTGTGAAAAGTAAGTGAACTTCCATTACATATTGTAGGAGTACCATGAGGGATAGAGATGAACCATCAACTCCCACATATACAAATACGAGTCCTCAAAGAAATCATAGGATGATTCTCTCTAAATCAAGCTAGGAGAGATGCAGAAATGAGGTTTCTCTCATAGCCAAATCTCTCACAATAGGCCCAAAGTTGATCAGTAGGGGCCATATATTCTAACTCATTAACCTAATCAATGAATCATCTATAAAAAAACATCTAGATAAGCATTTTAAGGATATAATAGTAATTATTTGATCTTGGTCAAACTTTAGGAGTGAAGGTTATAGTTGATCAGATGCATCCCTTAAGTGAATATCTTCGTCCTTGAGTGTGCAAACTAAGTGAACTTCTATCGCACATTTCAGGAGAATCGTGAAGACTAGAGATAAATTTTTAGATTTTAAACATGAAAAAATTAAGTCTTATAAGAAATATCAGGTGGATTATCTCTAACTTGAGTTGGGAAAGATATGACAATGAGGTTTCTCTCGTAGCTAAATATCTTAGGACGAGCCAAAAGTTAGTCATTGGGGGATGTATATTATGACTCATTGGCCCAATCAATGAACCATTTGAATGAACACATCTAGATAAGAATGTTAAGGCTATAATGGATATTGTATAGTCTTGGTCATGCCTTAAGAGTGAAGGTTGAAGTTGATTAGATGCATCCCTTAAGAGAATCTCCTCATCCTTGAGTGTGCAAATTGAGTGAACTTATATCATGCATTGTAGGAGAACCATGAGGGCTAGATTTGAACCATGGAATCTTAAACATGCATGGATGAGTCCTCTAAGAAATCACAAGAATATTATCTTTAAATCAATTTAGGTGAGATGTGATTATGAGGTTTCTCATAGCTTAATCCCTTAGAACAGACCAAAAGTTGGTCTGTGGGGGCCTATATTCTGACTTGTTATCCCAATCAATGAGCTCTCTGCATGAACACATTTAGATAGTTGTTTTAAAAATAAAATGACAATTTTTTAGTTTTAGTCCCACTGTGGGAGTGAATGTTGTAGTTGATCGGATGCATCCCTTAAGAGAATCTCCTTGTCCTTTAGTGTACAAATTGAGTGAACTTCTATCTCACATTGTACAAAAATTGTGAGGACTAGAGATGAATTGTTAGTATTATATGTGTGAGGATGAATCTTCTAATAAATTTCAAAATGATTATGTCTAACTCAAGTTAGGTGATCCAAAACAATGAGGTTTATCTCATAGTCAAATCTTTTAGAATGAGCCAAATATTGGTTAGTTAGGGCCATAAATTGTGACTCATTAACCTAATCAACAAAATGTATATTTAGACACATCTAGATAGACATTTTAAGTATAGAATAAATGTTTTTTGGTCTTGATCGTGCCCCAAGAGTGAAGGTTATAATTGATCAGACACATTCTTTAAGAGAATCTCCTCGTCCTTGAGTGTGCAAACTAAGGGAACTTTTGTCATGCATTGTAGGAGAACCGTCAGAGCTAGAGACAAACCATCAACTCTTACACATGCATGGATGACTGTCCAATAAATTTTGAGAGGATTTTCTCTAACTTTATACTATGCATAATTAAGGCATAACTAAAACTATTTTTATTTTTTTGAAAGGATAAATAGAGAGAAGGTGAAAACCTATTTGCTTAATGTAGATAACATTAATATGAATTATTTTTTAGCTTCTTTTTATTTCAAGAAGATAATATTATCTTCTCATGGCACCAACCACATGAATGTGGAAGCTCATTTGGTACCACTAGCCTACGTTGAAATTTTTATTAAAACATTTAAACAAAAATAAACATATAATGATAAAATAATTGAAAACTAAAATACATTAAAATCAAATAACTTAACTATATTAATTTAAAATACAAGATAAATTTACCAATTCAATCTATCATACCTTCAAGATCAACTTTATTTGTAAGTGTTTCAAAAATCACTTGATGGTCAAATTCATGCACTTTCCACAAAATTTTATTGTACATATTTCCATGATATTTGATCATTTGAATATTTATAGTAATAACCAGATTTAAATAATGAAGCACCACCCTATGTGTTTAAAAATCCTAAAATAACAATTATTTTATTTTTTTATGATATTACCTACGAAGCCAGGTTCCTGTAATCACTATAGATCTAGTGTGATAAATTAGCTCTTCTCTATCCATAACATTTGTGGTTAATTTTTTTGCCATGTACACAATGATACAAGTACTACTATATTCCCTCTTCATTATCCTCAGGTGTAGTGACTACAAAAACATGACCTAGATTTAAAATATAATCAAATTGTAAGAAAATATAGGAAAAATAAAGATATCATTAATATCTAACTAAGGTTGTATATTTAATTAAAGAATAAATTATGCTTGGTTGCACAAGATTTGAGATTTGGTCAAAGTCAATTGATGATGCCATTTCATGTTCTGTCAATTGTTAGAGTGAATGGATACTCTCTACATGTGATATGGGTATACAATACCATTCATTAACCCATTCTTTTGATTCACATTCATTCTAGTTCAATTCCATACATGTGGAACACAAACATGCCATATCCCTAGTACAAATAGTCCAATAACTTGAATTTGAGCTTTGAATGGAGTAGAAAACACTTGATGCGGGTACTATACTGTAATATTCATATATTGCCTTGTGTTCTTCCTCTATTAACCAAAATAATCTTCACACATGAGAATGTTTATCTGATCGATGATAAATATTTTCATTACACTAAGTCACAATACTTGTAACATCAATCAAATTAACACCATCCTTATGCTTTGACTGCTTTATTTTACCAGATTTTTTACACATACACCTACATCATCATGTTCCCCTTTTCCATGCCTAGCCTCAAATAATCTCCAAAAATGTTGAACACTATTTTTGTTATGCACTCTACTTAACCATTAAAACATTCAAGAGTTCTTAAACTACCCTACACAATTTTCTTACCAAATTTAGTGTGTATCAAACATGATTTCTATTTCATTCATATTTATATAAAATATATCAAAAGAACCTTAGACAAAATCTAGATAATGTGATTTGTAATTGCTCATATAAAAGTGGAACTCCCTTAAAATCTATCTATTGTCATTTGTGCTATCAAGTGCATGTCTAAATATAATATGAAAAAAAACTCCAACTTGAATTAAATTATAGTATTATGATTAAACCTCATTATATGGTTGTAGTGTGTAGTTCTCAGACAAGTTCACAATCAAAACAATGGTGCCAATTGGGAAGTTTTCCTTGCATACCTTGAATTGATTATATAACCATTTTGATTTGTGTGTGTGTGTCTTGGATATTGGTAGATAATATTCTTCTTGAATTCAAACATGAAATCAAATACATAAACTTTGGTTGTAACCAACTCACATCTTGATGACTATTTTCCATCTTTTAACACACAATTTACAGATTTTTACTTATTATAATTAACTAGTTGTTTTCTAAATTCATGTGAAATTTCTTCATGTGTACAAATCATCAAATTTGACAAACCACCAAAACTATTACATGTTTCATCTAAACATTGTTTGGAAAAAAAAAAGTGTCCCTTAGGTCTTTGATAGAAAAGACTTTGGATTAATTCTCTTGATGTATTAGGTGGGGAAGACACCATACATTCCTGTAAAATCTCATCAATATGTAAAGTACAATGTATATGACAAAAAACATCAAAATGCATAGAAAATACAAAATGTATCCTAAAAAAAAATTTAGTGCATGCTTGGTTGATTTTAACATCGAAAGGCTTACACATCTCAAATAACCTTTGGTTAATTATCAATTGGCCATTAAATTTTTCAATAATTTTTTTATAAAATTCTATTTGGGTCATGTCTAAGAAATGTTTTGCATGTGGCTCACAGTTTTTGAGGCTTTTTTTCTTTTAACATATTTTAAAATAGATGAGACCCTTTTGTTGTCATGCTAAAATTTTTCAATCAAATGTCTTATTCCTTCAACTAATACCTTATCTTTTCTTGGGAGTCTACCACTAAATGCCCAACAATCCATGAATGAAGGGTCATCAAGCCTTGTTCTTCTTTTTACGACATTTATTAGAATTTTTCTATTTAAGTTTAAAGATTTACTTATTTCACTAAGAATTTGAGATTTAGATGTTGAATTACTCACTATAGGTTCCATTATTACTCATCTTTCCACATTAATATCATTTTTTTGACTTTTATTGCCTATTGCCTTAAATGCATTAAATAGAATATTTACTATTGTATTATTTCTTCACTCCATGTTAAATGTTCTTAACCCCAAATTATGCATCAGAGGGTGTATTTTTTTCATTTTCATTAATTGAAAAAATAGTTGACATAGTTTTGTGTGGATTCTATTCTCAAATGCATAGTCCCATACACGTTAAGCATGACATTGAACTAATCTTTTTGACATTTTACCTTCCATAGATTCTATTTTTTTCTCATCTATGTTAACTAAATACCTTGATTTTTATCTTATTATCCTTGGATATGTGGGTGTAGGAGCTATATTTTGTATTAAACTGGGTGGTGTTACCACTTAAACCATAGTAAGGACAGTAGAGAGTTGATTATCTACATTAGACCCTATAGGAGAATTGAATTACTCTTCATTAGGAGATACATGATTTGGGGTCATTACTTGATATTCATTATCATCATAATCAAAAACTTCATTATTAATAGATGTTTAATTATATTGTGTTTGTCCATTTATTTTATCATTCATTACAAATTCATTACTTACATGCCCTAAATTTTTAATTTCATCATGTAACAAAGATTGATTAAGTTCTCTTATCTCATTTAAAGACATATCTAAACTAAATTCTATAGAATTGGGCTTGTTATTTTCATTTGAAATATTACATGGTGTCAAGGAAGCACCTTCACCTTGCCTAGAAGACCTTATGGATGCTCTCATATCTGCTTGTCTTTTTTCTCTCTCTCTTCTCTTCAATTTCCTCATTTTTTAGCTCTTTTTTTGGTATTTTATGATGACTTCCTAACCCCATTATTTATCTTACCAAAATAATCCAATTTTAGATTTAAACTTGAAGAATTTGTAGTGATTCAAATAAACTAAATGGAGAATTTACCAAATTTGCATAGTTACAACAAAAAAAATAGTTTATAATTTGCAAAGAATAAAACAAAGAATAAAATTTCATTGGAAAGCCAAGAAAAATTTGTGGATCACAAAGGGTGTGTGTGATTTTTAAAGCATGCATGCCTTTTTTGATCCACAAAAAATGGGCAAAAATAATTAATGTTGTAAAAAGTTGGTTTGCAAAGGGTACACGCCCTTTATAATGTTATAATTTTTTTGGTCGATTTCCCTTCAAAATTGCCTTAGTTTTAGGCCTGGGGGTCCTGAACCTGGTCCAAACCCTATTATAAACCAACCAAAGAGATTTCTAAAAAATTTAGGGTTTTTTTAATATTTTTTGACATGTCTTATCAGATAGATTTTATTATCTTAAAAAATAAAGTTATATGGGTTTGTAGAGGGGAAAGGATAGTTTTAGAATATATAATTTTTTTAATGGTAAAACATTATTTATTATTATTACTTAATTTCTACATAACATACCTCATTATAGACTATATACATATCATCATAAATTTTCTTATAACTTTTTGAATATTAATTGAAATTTTATAAAACTTACATCTCAACAATCTACACATTATCAACTATGCTTTAAAAAAATTGATTTTCATGAAGTTAAGGCCAAAAAGTTATGTTCATACACTTGTAGTTTCAATTTTCCATCTATCTTGGCTTGTAAAATTATATAAATATATATATATATATATATATATATATATATATATATATATATATATATATATATATATATATATATATATATATATATATATATAATATATATATAATAAAAAAATAATAAAAAATATTCTTAACAATATTTGACATTTCACCTATCCATATATGAAGTTTCATACAAAAATTCATTCGTTTACTAAAAAAAAGTGCATTCATACACATGCAATGTCCTTATATTTTCATAAAAAAATGACTAACTTATTATCATAAATGCATCTATTTCACACACTTTTTTCTTTTGGGTATTGAAAAAAATTATATATTTAGAAACTATGTTCAAAATTCCATAAATCATGTTCTTATTTCATTGTCAAATTCCTTTTCAAAGTGTCTCTAACATTCTTTTCAAGTTTAAATATTATTATTTTAATAAAAAATTGTCGCTTTATACCCTCCTTTTGTCCCCTATTATCTTGCATCTACCCATATATAAATTAGATTTGGGCATCTAATATTCCCAATCCCAGAGTTGAGAATGCAAATTTATATCTATATAGATAGGGGTGATTGGATATGAGTTGATAATTCCAATCTCAACCCCATAGTTGACCATATGTCTATAACATGTCTATACTATATCAGATTTCCAGATAGATAGATAGGTAGTCACCAATCTGGTAGAGTGTGTTCTAGTTCGATAGCTAATAGAATGTATTTTCCAACCCAACTCAATCTATACCAAATTTGATCTATACACAACTTGATATATAAATGGAATGAAGGGAATATTCTTTAATCTAGTGTATCGAGGAGGGCCCACTTAGAGCTTGGGTATGGCCTGATGGGACCTAAAGGCCAAATTGAGGCCTTGCCATACTTTGAGTATTACCTAACCCTAATATAGTATATCAAATAATAGCATAGAAATGGGGCCCCCACTATAAATATATAGGGGAAACCATTTTGAAGGCCCTACCCTAATCTTAAACTTTCCCTACCCATCAAGGCAATGAAATATTTACCCACCTACTTCATCTATGCCAAGGAGTAAGTAAGAGAAGCTTGGATTTTTGATATCTTACTTTCTTCACTAATAACGTATTCCCAAATCCCAATCTAATTTCATCCCACTCTTCTCTCTCTTTCCTACCTATTTATTTTGGCCTAGGGCTTTGGATACACTCTCTTTTCATGGTAAGGGTTATTAAGGTCTAGCCATATGTGGTAAATGTCTTTTAACCTTAACCTTAAACTTAACATAAATATATCTTAAAATAAACATCCAACATAGGTGTAAGGATAAAAAAATCATGTTTTAGATAATTCATAGGTTTTTCAGAGAGTTAAGGTGCATGAAATATAAAAGAGACCAAGTCTAGACATCAATTAAGATATGATAAGGCTCTAAGACATCAATCAAGAAAATAATAATAAAGATAAGAATGAAGGAGAGTTGGGAAATAAGTCTCTAGGTCTAGTGTAGAGTTTAGGTCTAGGTTTGTGGAGGACTATGTAAACCCTTAATTAGGGTTTAGTAAATAAAAACTCACATATATTTCTAATGAAACATTAGAAACCTATAAAATTTTGTAGATAGGTGGCTAAGGATGTTTGTCAACTCATCCATGTGGTTTCATAACTTGAAAGTCCCTATAAGATAATATATTCATGGTTGTGTTTTTTTAAAAGAGCTTAAATATGCCTAAAATAGGGATAAATGTGTAGTCTTTCAAAGTCTCTTGAAAATCAAAGTTGTAGTAGATTGTAGAATGTGTTCTTTGTCATGTATAATGTGTAAATGAATGAAGTCATTTTGATGACCTTTAAAATGAATTTGGATCCATAACCCCTTAAATAATAGATTAAACCTAAGTGAGAAGGATAGAAATCCTATTTTTTTATATTTGGGTGAGAATTAAGTACGAAGAATGGAAGAAGCTAATGTGCTAGCTTAGACAATGTTAAAAAAAATACAATAATCCTATTAGGGACATCAAGAGTCAGTTTTGAGTTAAATATTTTCTATAAAGGGTGACATACCTAATTAATAAGGTCTGAATGATATAACTCTATGTTGTCTATAAGAATTAAGTTGCTATGGACATGGATCAATATTTTGATGGAGATTGTCACTAGGAAGGTAAAGAAGTGAAAATAATTTCAAATAGGTGTTCAATAATATAATATTAATCAAAGGGGACTAAATTATAGTAAAGAGGATACAAAGAAATGTTAATACCTAGAAGAAAGTTAAAATCCTTGAGAGAAGATCATGTTTGTTGTGTCATGCAAAGGTGGTGTACTTCAAAAGAATAAACCATGTTTTTTAAGCGAGTAACAAAAAATTAAGTACAATAACCTAATTTTAGTATAAGGAGTTAAATATGTGGCATGAAATAAATAATTAATGCTACAAAGCCTAAAGGATACATAGAAGACCTAGATGAGTAAACCTATAAGAGGACTACTTACATTAGATGATGATGGAGTGATTAAGGACAATAAGGGATGATGAGGGTTAACGAAAGAGTGATTAGGGATGATGAGGGTTGATGAAAGAGTGATTAGGGTTTATGAGGGTTAAAGAGGGAGTGATTAGGGATGATAAGAAAGTGATTAGATATGATAAGGGATAGTGAAGGTAAATGAGGGAGTGATTAGGAATGAGGAGGGAGTGATTAGGGATGATAAAGGATAAGGAATAAGTGATTAGGGATGATGAGGGATAAGGAGGAAGTTATTAGGGATCATGAGGGATGAGTAGGGAGTGATTAGTATGATAAGGGATGGTGAAGGTCAATGGAGGAGTGATTAGGGATGATAATGGAGTGATTAAAGATAACTAAAGATAGTGAAGGTCAATGAGGGAGTGATTAGAGTTAATGAGGAATGAGGAAAGAGTGATTATGGGTGATTAGGGATGAGTAGAAAGTGATTAGGGATGAGGGAGGGATGATGAGTAAGTGAAATTAACACCAGGTGGTCATTTGATGTGTACAAGTCATGAATGTGACCTATACTTCCTCAATCACACCACTTTGGATCAAGTTCAAATTGAGTGGTTTGAAAAATTCAATTTTGATAAACTTAGGACTCTTACAACTGTCAGAAAGTAATCTAGAAGTCATAAAAACCTAAAAAATTACTATATATTTACCAAAAATGGACATCAATTATAAAATTTATGCCCTAAAATCACTATGTTCAATACTAAGACCCTGAAAATGCCTAAGTACTAACTTGATTGGATTTTGAAAAACTATTTTCCACATCATAAGGCATGCATCTATGAGACCAACTCTACCAGATGTAGAGTGACCCCAATTTATTATATTTACTAAACTAAATTTAATGTATACTTAAAATTTATTTTAGTAAACCATGAAATTTAAGTGATATTACCTTCATACAGATCTTTTTATATTTTTAGGTGAAAATAAATATGAACACGTCTACATTATAATGCATACATGTTCCTACTACCTTGCACCCAAAGAATACAAAAATATCTATATGAAAGGTAATTGGGTAAAAATAAATAGGAATGCATATGTATTATTAAAATTTGAGTTTAAAAAATCAAGCCTTTTGGCTTGGAAATGGATTGGATTCTCAAGCCAAAGGCTTGACCCTGTCAATTTATAGTTGAATTCAAGAGTTTTGATAGAAAACAACAAATTTCATCTTCTATTACCAAATACACTATGAATTTCATTACCATGCAATGAGCACACTTTCCTCTTTCCAAATATATGATTCTTATAGTTTTTGAACTATTTTAAGATTTCAAATTATGTTGATTTTTAATTATACCTTTTTTAGGCCACTACATGCCACAAATATACATGCCTATTCATGTTTATGTAATTTGTTTTTTATTCCTAGTGAAAAAAAAATTATATGGTTATAAACTAGGCCTAATTATACACATGTTAAAAATAAATAAATCAAAAATTTTTTTTTTGGAGGTACTTAGGGGGGCCACACAGTTGGCTATCCATTTTTTTTAGTTTTCAGGATCTATTTAGTTGCAAAATTAATAAAAAAATATTCATTGAAAAATTTTAAAAATAAATAGGTCAAAAACTATAATATCTTATCTAAATATTAATTAAAATATTTAAAACAATATTAAATAAGGCTAGAAAAATGTTGGGCCACATGGTCGTCTATTTACTCTATTTTCTTAGAAAAATAGGAGTCCTTATTCAAATTTTAGATGTTTAACCTAGTTATACTTAAATTTTTTTAAAAAAAATTAGTTTTTTGGAAACTAGACTCAAAATTATACAATTCATATTGTTATACTATCTTCAAATTTTGAGTGTAGCCATCTGAAATTATTTATAGAAGTACATATTTTTGAAATTTCAAGAAAATCATGTCCATGGGTAGGCCCCTTTTTGTCCCCCAACTTTGTGCACTTAGCCAAGAGGTATTAACTATTATTTATTTGAAATATAATTTCAAAAAGGATAGAATAATAATTAAAAGGAATATAGTTTCAAAATTAATGGAGATAATAAGATCCTATATGATCTGAAACACTTATATATGAATACCTATAATTATAGTACACATGGAGTTTTGTCTTTGAATAACTCATTTCCCAAATTTAATGTGTCATTCTCTTTTTGGGCTCATAGGTATGTGATTCATCCATAAAGCCTATATAATTAAAATTTTTGTATTTTCATATAAATCAGTGTAAAGGCTATTTCAAAAAGAGGGGTTGATGATGTACACATTTTTCCATTTTCTAGTCCAATTTATTCATTTAAAAACTATAAAAATTTGGCAAAGGACAAGTTTAGCGTGTCTACATATAAAAATGTGAAAATATAGCATATTTTAAGTGTGATAAAGATGTTGGGAAATATTTCAGAATAATTTATTATTTCATCTACATGGATGGCCATCCCTATGCATTACAAACCATCTTTAGTTTTATAAATAACTCTCATGGGAGATGCACTTTGTTCCCAATTATCAATATATGGATTACATTCTCTTTTTGTGAAGAATATATGCATAATAAATTTAAAAATATTATATTACTCAATTATCCCTAGTTGTGTATTAGATTAAACTAATTACTTGGGATGGAAGTTTTCAATCAAATAAGATCTGGGGGGAATAAATGGTTGGAAACATGCCCGTTGGAGTCTACTAAAGCTTGATGATGGTTCAATATATTCTTTATCTTTCATTTTTCAATTATTATGGTTAAAATTTTCCATATTTTATGGATGCAAATATATTTATTAAAGGAAATTAAAAAACTCAGATCTACAGATTACTGAAATCAGAAACACTAAAAATTTGAAAAACCTAGAACAAGCTAGGATTTTGAAACATAGGGGTTGGGTTCACCAAATGTTTAACCATAAATATATAAGTGTGGGGATATGGTTAAAAATAAATAAATATCTTAAGGACAAGGGTGATACAATAATCTATAGCAATCCAATTAATTTCAAAATTAGATAAATGAATATTTTGAATTATAAAATCAAGATATGCTAAATATAAAAAGTTACAAATTCAAAATATGTTCAATTGATTGTAATACCAAAGAACAATGATACTTAGTTAGGTTTAATATGTTTAAATAGATTTGGGTTGGACATAGGTAGAAGTGTGTATGATTAGGATTCTATAGAAGTCATTAGATTATATAAATACTATTTATATATCTAGGGACACTACCATCAATATTGATGTGGCCTTCAACTACATGAAGGATTCAAAAATCCTTAATAACTCTCATTCACACAAATAATCTCATAACACATATGAATTCATCTCAATAGTTTATCATTAATCATCAAATGCATATATAAACACATAAAGGAGATTCAAAAAGCTATCATTCTAGCACTCATACAAACTTGGACATATGACAAGGAGGCTTCAAAAGGCACATCACAAGAATTTCACCTAAGCTTTCCTATTCTCTCCTATCCTAACTCTAAGTAAAAGATTAAAATCACATATAGAAATTACATGGTGGAAAATAACAAAAAGGGACCCAAAATGGCACCATCCATTCACATGGGAGAGTCTCCATCAAATGACAAATGGTCTCTCTAAGAAATCCATGCCACCTTATCCACATGGGGTCATAATTTGCTTAAGAAAAGGCTCCACCAATAAAAATTCACCAACTTCACATGGCCTTTACATGACAAGTCAAAAGCTAAATGAGATTCCAATTTAGAATAGTGTAATTTGTCTCCTTGTCTTCACAAACCGCCAAAGGCTAATTGATTCTACTTTTGATCATTCTTTCTTATCCTCTCATGGAAAATTTGTCCCATGACACCTATGCAATATAAAATAGTGTCCTTTAATAATAGTGACAATATAGAATAGTGATAATTAAGAATAGTATCAATCTAGAATAATGCTAATAGTGCAAATCAAGAATAATGTCAAATAGTAAACATCAAGACACCTCACCAATGTGACTAGTACCTCCACATATCAAGAAGCCTCATCACCATCCTACATCATCACATTCTATATCATCATGAATAATGTTTTGTTACCACATCAAATATTGGGACACTACCTTCGATATTAACATCTATTCTATAATGACATTATCCTATTTATAATGTACATTGGATCTTAATATGACCAAATTTGTTATTCTAGGTTTTCTATTATGTTTTTGATGATGTCTTTACATCTATAATACAAGTTTTTTATCTCTTCTTATTGATCAAACCCTAGCTCTTCACCCTTCCTCACCTTTAGAACAAGCTTTTCAAAAAATGGGTTAGTTAGCTCATGGTGTCAAGATGACCTCAAACACCCCTCTATCAATGAGCACTGACTACATAGTAATATTCCAAGGAGGTCCTTAGACTTATGTAGTTATCCCTTATGTGTGGGAGTATGTGTGAATAATGGTGTAATATGTTATATGTAGATGTATGTAGTGATCTAGCTTGTAACATGAAAAATACAACTAATGGGTTGTTATTTAGATGATTCAAACCTTTTATATGACTGATCCTATGAGTGATACAAAAATAGGGGTGAATAGGGTAGAGTTACTCAGTTGTTTGATTGGTTGAATGAGCATTAGTAAGTTCTTACTTTGTATTTTCTATATGAACAATGAAAAGACTTAAACTTGTAATTATACCACACTTGTTAAAAATATCTCATGGTAGGGTTCAATAAGATAAATATGTTGACCCATAGGTTTTGAATAATTTAAAATTTGGATGAATTTTGAGTATTAGACACTAAATAAGGATCTAGATACTAGGTCGATGTTAGTGTCCCTTTATGGCTAGTAGTATCAAAAAGGATAGAAATCAAGTATGGATTATAACTAAAAGTGAAGGATATATAATTTTTTGATATTTTTTTAGTGTACAGGTTATCTGTGTCATTATAATGATATGGGTCATACTATATGATAATAATTTAGGAACAATGAGATAGTGAATGTGAACCCTTTTGTAGCGAGAAGGTCTAGAACTAAAGGGTAGAGTCTTGATTGGTATTTGTCAAATATAAAAGACTTAGATTCTATAAATATTCAATTTTAGTATCTAGACATCCCCTATTGAATATATTAATGCACAAGGATGAAATTACTAGGTTAAATGAAATAAATGCACACTTGGGTGTGCATAACACACTTTGTCTTTGATTGAGAACACTTTGAGTTATTTGCTAGTGTATCACTTATAATTAAGAACATGATAAAATATAAATCAAAGTTTATAATTTTAAATTTGAAATAATTGAAATAATTGAAAAGAAAGAGAGCAAAGAAGGAGTACATGTGTGTTGATGAAACCATGTTGGACCTTTATTATTTTAATTGTTAAAGATGTTACTTTATAAAGCATTGGAGCTAAGGTAGGTTTAGACTTAAACCTTGGAGATTTGAAGAGGGATCTTGGAAGGTATTATTCCCCAACTCCAATGGAAGGATGAGTTGTGACATGACCATTGAGATTAGTAAATATAAATCACACAAATTAAGGGTGAATAAGTATAAGCTAGTGAGGGTGAGTGATTTAATTAACTAATCCTATAAATCTAGTGAAGTTGGATTATTTAATCAACCCAACCTATAAATCTAGTGAGTTTGAATGATTTAATCGATTCAACCTACAAAGAGAACCAACTATTGTAAATAGAAAGGTTCGATAATAATACTTCATGATGTATTTGGTGTTTCCAAATGATAATAATTTAGAGATATAATTGGTAAATTTTGTATTTTACTTTGAAATAACATGGCATATGTATCTATAATATGTCTCAACTAAAGTATGTGCCAAAAATCTAATTTTTTTATTTTAGATATATGGAAAAATTAGTGAAATATATAGTATTTTGACCCAAGTGTATATTTGAATCATGGAATCATACTAGAGATTATGTAATTATGAAGGTCACATCTTTGTGGCATGCCCCCATTGAAATCTAAAGATACTATTAAATGACTAAGTGTGAAGGTCATGTATTTATGACATGCCCCCAATAAAGTCTAGAAATTTTTTAAATGTGGAGGTCATGCCTTTATGACATGCCCCACATTTTGAGGTAAGGAAAATAGAATTTTGTAGGTTACTTACCTCAAAAGGATAAGGTAGCTATATAATTTGTGTATGAATGATGTATCATATTGGATTAACATGTATAAATAGATATATAAATGAATCTCATAGCATGTAATCATATCAATCCCTAAGATGATTGATATAGATCATGGTAACATTTAGAGAATAATAGTTCAATAAACAACCAACATAAGCATATCATACTAATTATTGCATATACGTGTTAGTAAAAAATGTCATGTAACATAACATATCAAGTACACCATGAAAGATATGAGCATGGATATATACATGTGAAATAAAATCAAATTTTATAATTTATAAATCATAAAAAAGGATAAGTAACCTGTATCACTCATGATCAATGAAGTAGATTCATCTAATGTACTAAATGACATGGGTATAGGATAGGTATAATATATTTATGTACATATATCATGTGGTTGTGATATGCATGTATCACACTCAAATATGTGTTAAACATGTGTATATAAAAATATATGCTATTTACTAATCATGAAACAAATAACATAAATGCGAAGGAGCTAGTAAACATGGGAATGCTAAATATTTTTGTATTTTTTGAATGTTATGTTGGAGGGTTATAAATGATTTCATGAAGGTGTCTATGTGATTTTATGAAGAGACTTTATACTCTAAGTGACAATGACAAAGTGTGCAATGTGCTTGTCTTAGTATGCTATAAGGAAGCTTGGTTGATCTTCAATTTTGGCATGATTAGAAATGTTTAGGGATGAGTATGGAGTATTAATCATGTAAAAGAGGTCCCTAAGATATTTTATATGGTTTAAGTGATTGTGTTCATGAGTGTATTTCACCTGGTTCATCATTGTTCTCATCTAGACATTTTAGGTCCAATGGGAGAAATTCTAAGTAGGCAGTTTGATGACATCACTATGACCATGTGTAGATGAGTTAAGGGGATTTGGTCATATGGTTATGATAAAATTAGTCCTTAGTTGCTATGTGATAAATATAATATCATGCACATAAGTTCATTAAAAAATATGTGGGTGAAAATTTATGCTCGTAGGTAGTTTGATAGTGTTTTCCCATAGCCAAATTTGCATGAGGCAAGAAAGAGCTGAGTAAGCAGTTTGATGGCGACATATTTTACACGTGTGCATGTTTCAAGAAAATGTGATCATATGGGTTTGTTAAATTTTATGCTTTGTTGATTTGAGTTAACTTTTAGGTTAAGCACTGAATCACATCAAAAGATATGCATGATAAAAGTTGGCCTTCTAGGCAAGCTTTTACATAGTTGGCACTATGATACAAAAATCTGAGTGAGCAAATTAATGGGATTATATCTTATAGTTCAAAGGATTAAACATAATTTTTTTAAATGGTTATATTACCCTATTAAATGTGTTTATATGGTGAAAATTCAAGGTCAAGATATTGATTGAGGTAAAAGATATATCTGTGCAAAGTTAGTTTTCTAAGCATATTGTAGTTGGTCCCCTTACTTAGTCAATTTGCATGATGTTAAAGATTTGGACCTAGTGGAGATCCAATGGTTCATGGGAGTTCATACATATAGATCAAATGGTGTGAAAATATTAAAATGGGTTGATGTGACAAATATTTATCAAAGGTAAAAATTGAGTAACTCTCAAGGAGATCAATGGAACACATTTTCTCCAAGATGTCAGGAAGCAATGAGATGGAAAACAGTGCTCATTGTTTAACGTAAATGAGAGATAAAGATAAAGATTATTCATAATATAAATGGTAAGTGGGTGTTTATAATTATTGATATAAATGGTGCATGTTAAATTTAAGAGTTCAAAGTGATATTTGTTTAGCATGATTAAAGCGAGGATAATCTCGAAGAGATTGATAAAATGTATGAGGTCAAGGTTCCCAGAATGCGAGAGATGAGGTAAAAGTGATAGAGGTTTAACATTGTCAAAGGTTGAAAGAGATTTATGATGCATGTGTAATATGATAAATGAGGACACAAGATTATTACAAAGTGTCTAAGGTTTAACTATGACCATTGCCATTTGAATATTTGAATTTGCTAAGGGAAAAACCAATGCTCAATATTTTATCCAGAACTTTTGATCTAAGATGAATTTATTGATGATGTAAAAAATAAAAATTAAAGAGGAATACATGGGGCATCCATTTAACCTTGTTGTATGGTTTGAATATTTATAAATTCAAATTTATATAGCTTTAAATTTGACTGTGTGTTCATCTATGTTCTGCAAGTAACATGAGAAGGATAATTGAGCTTGTATTGATGTTTCATGATGACTTAACTATTTGGGAGTGTTTTAAAATCCATTAAGATGTTTTGTGTGTATTTAAGATGTGTGATAAATCTATATTGAGTATGAAAAATGCTTAATAATTTGACCATTGTAATATCCCTTCGAATATCAAAACAAAGCTCCGAATTGCTTATCTAAATTTCTGCAAAATATCTTCAAATAGATAAATAAATCATAGTATAAATTCTTATTTATTTGCTCATAAGCTTACAATAGAGATCCTCTGTCAAGTATACAAAGAATATTGAAAGTACGGCCTTAATAGCCTGAATATTCCACAAACTGGTCTGAATTTGGTACGTCTTGACCTGCTGTGTAAAAAACACAGTCGCCAACGTCGGTTATACTACCGTCGTCAGTCGACCTGTAGTCGTTACTTATCGATGTTGGTAATATGTCAACCGATGTCAGTCTCTGTAGGTCCCTGTTCGCCGATGTCAGTGCCTGAACTTTCTATAGATGCGTATGGATTTTCACGGATCTGTACGGAAGTCGTACGGCCGCTGATATCGCACAACCTGTATGCTTGATCCTGATCTGTAGAATTATGGGCTAATACAAAGATCTATATCTGGATAATTCTTGAATAAAAACCCAAAATAATGAAAATACCTGTAAACCCTTGTGATAGTTTCTGTGTGAAGTTATCTCTCAAACTTGTAAACACCTGTGATAGCTTCTGTATGAAGTTATCTCTCAATTTGGCAATAGATCAGCTGATCTTTCACAACCTCTGAATCACACACAATGAAGAGTTGACGTTCTTCAATGCAAATGGAATCCTAGAACCCTTGGCTCAGTCTTCATAGAAGAATTTCTTAACAAGAATCAATATCAATAATAATCATGAATACAAACTCTCTCCCATGAGAGATCCTTATACCCCTCCAAAGGTGTGCTTGCTAAAATTAGATTCCCTTAAATTAGACTTAGGGCTTCCTTAAATTAGAACTAGGGTCTTAAAATTAGACCAATTCTTAAATTAGAACTAGGGTCTTAAAATTAGACCAATTCTTAAATTAGAATTAGGATCCTAAAATTAGACCCAATAATTAATAATTAATAATTAATTAAAATTGGACCAAATAATTAATATTTGATTAAATCAATCAAATATTAATATCTCCCTTAATTCATGTCCGAAAGAGCCCAAACGAAAGCCAAGCCTAGCTCCATCAAGACCCTCTATCCATCTCATCAGCCTACGAGGGTCACATAATAGGCTAATCATCTACTCTGCACATGTCAACTAAAAAGGGGACATGACAATCCGCCCCTCCTGAAATTGCTTGTCCTCAAGCAATCGCTGAATGATAGACCAATCAATCCACCTGGATCCAAAATGAAGTCTCGATCTACAGTGCTGTTAACCAACACAAACCCCAGGCCCTGTCCATCACCACTCTCATCCAATGGTGTCACATCACCTCTGTCTCTTGTACGCATATCGTCATCAACATGTGACCCACCTGTAAAAGAAAGATGAGACTCTACCACATGTGCTAACTCTTGAACTAAACTCACCTTAAGACAAAGCTCGTCCTCATATCTCTCCTGTGTTGGTGCCAATGTGCACTCGTCATCTCACTCTATCATGTCATGTAGTATAGGCATCTCCATCTGATGAAAAAACATATGTTTGAAGCTGCTGCCCCGTATTGCCTTAAGAATATGTGTTTTCCCATCAACCTCAAAATGAACCTCCATGTCTTTGAGATGAAGAGTAACTTCCTCAAATGAATGAAGCCACTTCATACCCAAGACTAATTCTATGTCCCCCATGTTCACTACATAATAATTAGCCTTGAACTCATAGTTGTTCAAGCGCAATGGGAGGTCTCTAATCATACGCTCACACCTAAGAGTGTGACCATCAGCTACCTTAACTCTAATGCCCTCAAAATCTTCGGTAGTGAGTCCACGCTTCTCCACAAATCTAGCATCTATGAAATTATGTGTGGCACCTGTATCAAGAAGGGTGGTGACCTTCTGCCCTGCCAAAACTCCATAGAGTCTGAATGACTCATCTGACTGAATGCTGGATAGGTGTGCCTCCTATATATGAAGCTCTAAATCTGCCTCTGCCTTAGGCTCTGAAGCCTCTACCTCCTCAGAACTATCCTGCTGTTCAGAATCTTCTGATTCCGCATCCTCATAATATGCCCACATCACATGATTTGCTTTGCCCTTAGGCCTCAAAGGGCAATCATGATGGATATCATATGGACCTTTGTAGTAAAAGCAAAGCTTCTTCCTACGTAGATCATTAAGCGCCTCACGATCCAAAGGTGGTGCTGCTGGATTGGCCTTTGAATCATTTTTAACCCTAGATTTATCTATGTTAAAATCTGGTCTCTCTATATCCCCGTTGGAGTGCTTATGGTCTCTAGATGAAGAAGTACCTCTGAAGTTAGATCTACTTGATGGGGCTGCCATCTCCATACTGCGCGCCTTCTTCATAGCTTCCTATAATGAAGGAGGATCAAAGCCTTTGATCTAACCTCTCAATGGTTATTTCAATCCCTCCATGAAGAGTACTACTAGTCGCCTCTCTGAAATGTCAGGAACCATGACTGATAACTTTTGGAAGTCACCAATGTATGACTCTAGACTGCCACTTTGGCGCAACTGTGCCAACTCTCAGAAATAGGACTCTGGATCCCTCCTGTCAAAATTCTCTACCAGCCTGTCCACAAACTCCTGATAAGAAGTGATCTGATCATAATGGAGTGTCACCATCCCGTGGTGCCACCAATCGTGAGCTACTCCCTCAAGATGTAGTGTCGCATATCTGATAGCATCTTCCTTGACCATCAGACGCAATGTGAGAAAGGTGTCCAACTTACTAATCCAAGCCTACGCTATGACCTTACCACTTTCGTCGAACATCGCGAGTGTGAGCTTGCTTATAGCATGCTTAAGATCATTGTTCTGATGTCTAGGTCTCCTGTCCTGTCTAGCCAATCTGTAGTGCTCTCTCCTCAGATTAAAAAAATGATCAAAGGTCATCCTCTCTCGAACATGAGGAGGTAATAAATTCCACTCATCATCTGCAGCCGAGTAAACATCTGCAAATGACGAATCTCCTGCCTCCTCCTTTGCTAGAACTTCTGGTTCCTCTCAAACAAACATAGGATGTGTAGGTCTATCTGCAGTTTTGGAGTGGCCCTGCTGGGGTCTCTGATTAACCGTAACATCTTTGTTATCACCTTGGTCCCCATTCTGTCTATCATGTGGGTTCATCCTCCTTATCATAGTAGTTAGTGCCTGTAGTGCTTGTGTCATCTCATGGTAGGATTCTCTGGTACCCAGATCATCATTATGTCTGTGGGCCCTGGGTGGGCTACCCTCTCGTTTGTCACTCATGATAATCGGCTGTTGTTCTAACAACTGGGTACCTTCAAGCAAAGCTCTACTGCGTGTGTAATACCTGTGTGGTCCCAACTCTTGTGGCTGCATAAGATTTTCAAACCCTCAGGATGGCAGGATTTAGCTCTGATACCACTGTAATATCCCTTCGAATATCAAAACAAAGCTCTGAATTACTTATCTAAATTTCTGCAAAATATCTTCAAATAGATAAATAAATCACAGTATAAATTCTTATTTATTTGCTCATAAGCTTACAATAGAGATCCTCTATCAAGTATACAAAGAATATTGAAAGTACGGCCTTAATATCCTGAATATTCTGCAAACTGGTCTGAATCTGGTACATCTCGACCTGCTGTGTAAAAAACACAGTCGCTGACATCAGTTATACTACCGTCGTTGGTCGACCTGTAGTCGTTACTTGCTGACGTCGATAATATGTCGACCGATGTCGGTCTCTATAGGTCCCTATTCACCGATGTCGGTGCCTGAACTTTCTGTAGATGCATATGGATTTTCACAGATCTATATGGAAGTCGTACGGCCGCTGATATTGCACAACCTATATGCTTGATCCTGATCTGTAGAATTTTGGGCTAATACAAAGATCTATATCTGGATAATTCTTGAATCAAAACCCAAAATAATGAAAATACCTATAAACCCTTGTGATAGCTTCTGTGTGAAGTTATCTCTCAAACTTGTAAACACCTATGATAGCTTCTGTATGAAGTTATCTCTCAATTTGGCAATAGATCGGCTGATCTTTCACAACCTCTGAATCGCACACAATGAAGAGTTGATGCTCTTCAATGCAAATGGAATCCTGGAACCCTTGGCTCAGTCTTCACAGAAGAATTTCTTAACAAGAATCAATATCAATAATAATCATGAATACAAACTCTCTCCCATGAGAGATCCTTATACCCCTCCAAAGGTGTGCTTGCTAAAATTAGATTCCCTTAAATTAGACTTAGGGCTTCCTTAAATTAGAACTAGGGTCTTAAAATTAGACCAATTCTTAAATTAGAACTAGGGTCTTAAAATTAGACCAATTCTTAAATTAGAATTAGGATCCTAAAATTAGACCCAATAATTAATAATTAATTAAAATTGGACCAAATAATTAATATTTGATTAAATCAATCAAATATTAATATCTCCCTTAATTCATGTCTGAAAGAGCCCAAACGAAAGCCAAGCCCAGCTCCATCAAGACCCTCTATCCATCTCATCAACCTACGAGGGTCACATAATAGGCTAATCATCTACTCTGCACATGTCAACTAAAAAGGGGACATGACAACCATGTTTTTGTTCATATTGTTCCTATGCACCATGTTAGTGTTTGAGTTATTTGAGCATACACAAAGTTGAGAAAAGATGACCGTGATAATTTGAGGATGTCAAAGGGGACATAAGGAGTGGAAATATATATTTTAAAGTGGTTTTTTATTCTTGTTTTGCTTGATAAAGTGTTAAATGGGTGAATAGGTCTCCATGAGACCTATACGAGCCACAAAGGCCTTATTGAAAGGTGTAGCTACTTAAGGATGACCCATAAATGCTATGGATGAAATATGAAGATTGTATTGAGCTATGTATTTGTATGATATATGAATTAAGGGTTAAGGTATGCCTAATGTCTGACCAAGGTGTTGATTATCAAGAATGCTCTATAAATAGTGGAACCAAAGATGATGGTTTCTAGACTTGAGAGAGAGATTTGGGAGAGATTTGAGAGAGGCTTGTGTGTGTGATTTATGGAGTGAAAGAGGGGTAGAGTTAAATATGGATGATTTGAATATTATAATAGATTGAGGACTATTTATATGACCTATAGGTC
This sequence comes from Torreya grandis, assembly GCA_037957365.1. Lineage (NCBI taxonomy): Eukaryota > Viridiplantae > Streptophyta > Pinopsida > Cupressales > Taxaceae > Torreya > Torreya grandis. The sequence continues at coordinate 124,042 of JARHVA010004580.1, read as the reverse complement.
ATAATTCTATTGGATTAATAGTGCTCTTGTTGTTTGAGTATGAGTGAAGGTGAAGAGTGATAATCAGAGGTCCATCATTAGGTGTTGAAGACATCAGATCATAGGTGGATGTGTTCATAGGTGTTGTTTTGGTAGCTCAAAATTTAAGTGGTTTTTAGCCTCATTGCAAAGTGAAACTCACTAAAGGTGTAGTTGTTGTGGTAGCTCAACTAGACAGATGTGGTAGCACCTTATGGGATTGTAGTCTCACTAAATAGGGATTGTAGTTCCTTAATTAGTTACATCTAGTATAAATTAGTTATTATTATTATAGGACAATATTCTAATTATAGGTTCTAGTGGATTTTCTTCCCCAAGAGTGTTTCTAATATATGTCATGTGTTATGTGATTAATCTTGCATTGTCTCTCTTGCTCATTGCTATGAATATTGTGTATGCTTCATGAACGCTTATGGTAATTGATTAATAAATTGAAAGGATTGAAATTGAATTTGGATTTTTTAGGATTACTGATTCACCCCTTCTCTTAGTGATTCTACCTCTAAAAATTGGTATAAGATCAAGTTATTTGGTAAAGGCTTAACAACTTAAAGGTGATTCAAGATATAATATGGGTAGTCATCGAGGAGGTTTCTATACTTAACAAGCACTAATGTTTAATGGATCCAATTATGAATTTTGGAGTACAAGGATTAGGACATCTATTATGTCCTTGGGATTTGATGTATGACAATATGTTGTGGATGGTTATGTTGCTCCTACTACTCTTCCATCTAGTGTTGCACATAAGAAGTTATTTGAGAATAATTCCAAGGTAATGGATGTTATCACTTGTGGTCTTTTAGAGATTGAATACACCAAGGTAATCCATTATAAATATGCTAAAGAGATATGGGGAAAAATTCAAATCATTTGTGAAGGATATTCAAAGGTTAATCTTGCTAAGTTATAGACTCACAAATGAAAATTTGAAAGTCTCAAGAAGAAGGAAGAAGATTCTATGGCATCTTTTCTGTAGAGAGTTGATGAGATTGTGAACATCATTAGAGGTATTAGAGAGAACCTTGAGGAGGATAATATAGTTTAAAATGTATTAAGGTCTCTATCCCTCAAGTTTGATCCAAAGGTATCTACTATAGAATAAAGTCATGATCTTACTCAGTTGAAGATGGATCAATTGTATGGTAACCTTACTACCTATGAGATGAGAGTAAATGATGATATACCACCAAAGCATGAAGTAGAATTCAAGATAGAGATGAAGCCTAAGAAGAAATTACAAGGTAAGAAACCTAAAGAGGATGATATATATATATATATATATATATATATATATATTGATGAGGATGAACTAATTACTTTGATGAGGATGAACTAATTACTTTGATTACTATGAAATTGAACATAGGCTCAGGGAAGAATAAGGGTAAACTACCCTTCAAATGTTTCAATTATGGAGAGATATGACATTTTTATCTTAAATGTCCTAATAAACATAAGAAAAATGGTGATGAAGATCACGGTGAAGGACAAGATGAAGACAAGAATACATATAGGAAGAAAGGATTTAGAAAGTATAACAACAAGAATAAATCCTTCAAGAACAAGAAGAGTCTCTACACCAAAGAAGACTACATCTCATTAGATGAGAGTGAAGACAGTGACTCATAATATGATCATGAAGATGTTGGTTCTATTGAAATGAAGCTCTATTTATGGTTGAGGAAGGAAGTTGATTACCTCAAAATGAGTCTACTTGGAGTGATACAGATGATGATGAAGATGAGGTGGACTATGAGACTACATTGATAAATGATCTTGAAGAACTAAAGATTGAGAAGAAGATCAATAAGAAGATGAATTCTCAACTAAAAGATTACGAGGATAAATTTAGTGTGTTTGAAGAAAGAAAGAATGAATGAAGACACCAAGAAGCATGAAGATATTGTCAAGCATCTCAGTTGTCAATTGGAAATCCTATCTACAAGCCTAAAAGGTAAAGAAAATGAATGTTCAAGGTATGTTTCTAAAAAATGAGTCTTTAACATCTGAGTTAGAGAAGACATCTAGTAAGGTGAAGACATTTGTGAGATTTGAAAAGAGATCATGTGATATAGACAATATTCTGAGTGGTTAAAAGCATCCTAGTGATAGAATTGGTCTTAGATATGAAGAAGAATAAAAGAATGTAACTCAAGACAAGATGAAGACTAATGTGAACCAGGACAATCATAATTTGAAGACAAATCATTAGATAAGGAATGAAGGTGATGGCAGAGTAAATACAAATCAGATCAGGGTATGGAAGATTCAATGGTTACTACTACATGTGTAATCAATTTGGTCATAGGGCTAGATAATTCAAGAGACTTGTTAGAAATGAGTTTGTATGGAACTATGATGGATGTCTTTAGTCAAAAAGTGAATCCTCTTCAAAAAGAAGAGGTTGTTTCATTTGTCATGATATAAGACACATTGAAAGATTTTTACAAATAAGGTATAACATGATACATTTCTTTAAAAAGGTATAGTGTGTTTTAATTGTCAACAGAGAAGCCACATTACTAGATTCTACAAGCAAAGTCCTATAAGATAGAATAGATTCAATCAGGATCCTAGAGTGCAAGAAAGAGGGAAAGTTAACTCATGGAATAAAAATGTGACAAGTGTGAGTCATGATAAGTCTGTAGGTTCAAGTAATCTATTTGCTATGGTGGAGAATGCTATAGAAGTTGAAGAGTGCAAAGAAGTCTCATTGTCTGCTCATGTTGAGAATGAAGAGATCTAAGTCAAAGAGAAGACCAAGATACTAGTTGAGGCTAGTTCTAAAGTGTGTATGGATCCAAGTGAACATGTTGCTACTGATGAACATATATCATGCAATGAACGTCAATTATCTATTCTTAATGATGAGGTTTTAAACTGCTAGGTGGATTCTTCAGATGAAAAGGTATGTCATTGATCTTTGTTGTCTCCATGTATTTTCAATCCAATCATACAAGAGAAGGAGAATGGTTTGGTGGTTGATCATATTTTTTATCTTAAGCTTAAAAATAAGATGAAGAACTACAAATATTATATGATCAAGGATGACAAGGAATATGAGGAGTTGTGGGCAACTCCTAATTTCACATTATTCTAAGACATTGTGAAGTAGGGTATCTCTGCCTATGCTTATTATGAGACATATTTTATTATGGAAAATCAAGTTTGTGTGCTCAAGATGATAATTCCAATAAGAGAAGGTCTTTAGGTAAGGGGGAAAAACAAGATCATGAGCTTGTTCTAGAGATTTTTGAAGGAGCTATAATACAGGGTTAGAATGAGTGTTTCTAAGTGGCCTAATGAGATTGATATAATGCCAAGAAATGTTTGGTGATCATAAAGGTCTGTGCACTTATTTGTGATATTCTCTAGGCATTTTTATGGTCTAAAGGTATGTTGAAGGAAAATTGAAGTTTTTTTATTACTTTCAGTTTTCTTAGTTTTTTTTAGGCTTAAGGGAAAGTAGGTATAAAATGGGTTATAGGAAGTCAAGGATCATAAAGGTATGGAGGCTCAATTTTTGGTCTAGAAGTGTGTGATGGTTGTCTCTAGGTGTGAAATAAGTTTTAGAGGTAGATGTTGACTAGAAAGAGGTCAAATTCTAGGGTTTTGGGCTATGCTAGAAAAGTTGTTTATCTTATGAGATGAGGTCTAAGGATTCTTAATTGATTGAAAGGGCGAAATGGGTTATAAAATCATGCTTCATATAGATTTGAAGGCTTGTGGTTCTCAAGTTATTCTAGTTTATGTCAAGATGGAGGCCTAATTAGTAAGTTGGTTTGTGAAGGAAGTATGTTGCATAGGATGATCTTGGTGATGAAAATTGGTGTGATTGAGGGTGTTACCTTTTGAGTCGCCCTTATTTAAATTTTTTGTGAATTTTCCATAAAAGAAGTTCACCTGCTATCGCCTTTTGTATGTGAATTTTTAAATGAATTGAACCTTTGAACTTGAAACTTTCTTAGAGTTCAAGAGTTTAATAAGTTCAATGATTCAATAGGTTCAATGGTTCAAAGTTTCTCAAAGCAAATTGTTTGTCCCTTTGTGTATTTCAATTATGATTTTGAACCTTTTAGTTGAACTTGAAACCTTTATCAGAGTTCAAAAGTTCAACAGTTCAAAAGTTTAATACTCAATGTTTTATAAAGAGTCATGTTCACTCAGTTCCCTTGTATAAATTGATGTATTGTTGAACCTACCATTTGAACCTACCTCTTGAACCTAACATTTGAACCTACATAGTCGAGTTCAAAAGTTCAATGGTTCAATGTTTCAAAGTTTAAAGTTTATAGAAAGATCATATGACTATTGGTCAGTCTGTGTAGTTCATCTCATGTCATTGAATCTTGAAGTTGAACCACATTTTCAAAAGTTCAATGGTTCAATGACTATACTCTCATCTCGTGCTGAGGCTTTCTCTAAGTTAAAATTAGTGGGAGATTTAGAGGAGAATATATATGGAACTCATTATAAAGTGGAAAATTTTGAATTTTATCGAGGTTAAAAATAATCATTACTCATCAAAATCATGAATAAAAAATGCTCACCATTAATGCATATGTCATAGTGTGTGTCTTATCAAGTATGTTTAGCACGTATTGTTTCAATTTAATTATTTGATCTGGTTAATATCTATGTCAAGAGAGAACAATTCAAATTTAGAAAACAAGCATACTAGACGATACAAAGGAAAATAACACAGGTGGTATAAGATATTTATTGATCAAATTCATAGTGATTTTAGATAAATTTAAGGTGAGTTTTACTCTTACTATAAGCTATTTCCATTACTTGGTTGGAAATACGAATTGTTTTGAGTTTATGGCATTATAAGAAGTTCAAAACTTTTTATTTTCATTATATCCTCCAACCTGTATTCATGAAATCTACATGTCTTGATTATGAGCATGGTCTTGGTCTCATATGTTCTCCTCTTCAAATTGGGGACACCTCTCTGGTCCAATATGACTTGGAAGATTCTAAGGAAAGGGCTAGAAATCTTGTGTCAAATCCTATGATGTAGAAGATAGTAGAAAGTGGTTTGGTTGAAGCTACAGCCTTTCCCATGGCTATACAATGCCCCATATTAGTTATTGAATGCATGAATAGATAGGAACCTTAGAATAGGTGCATCATAACTATAGATGGTAATGTTTTTCTACATATCAATAGACAAACCCTAATGTCTATGATGAGAATTCCTCCCAAGGAACCATATTTTGACCTCAGTATTACTTCTTCCTATGGTTATTTTTCATTAAAGAAAGCAATTTACAAGAGCGTGATTGCAAGGAATTGGCTTTTGAAATTCCAAAAAGGGGGTTCAAGACTGCCCAGACCATTAACAAGAAATCACATGATTTTGGAAGTACAAGATATTATAGTATTACTACACAAGATAAAAGGCAATGCTCATGCATATTATTGGGAAGACTGGATGCACTTTTGCATACAAGTAATCCTCCAAGGAGAGTAATATTTGGATTGGGCAGAAATTACAGCTGAATGTTTGCATTTGGGTTTAATTAATTATTTGGGAAACAAAGAGTTTTATATGTCTTCATACCTCTTCTATTGCCTAGCATCTACAAGACAATGGGTAGGATTACCTTATGCATCCTTGGCTAAAGACAACAAAATTTATAATTATTACTCATAGTTACAAATGCATAATTGCTATGAGGATTACATGAGGGTTAATGATGTTTTTATTGGGATATTAGCTTTTGAATTATCAAACAACATCAATAAAAGGTTGTCTGATGAAGCTATGCAGCTGATCAACATTTATGGTAGTTTCTTCATTCAATTTTCCAAGTTTACTTACATCAAAGTTGGGGGTTTTGATGGTGAACCTTTGAGGTTACCTAGGTATGTTTTTGACCGATTTGTGTTAATTGAAGTCTGCAAACAACTAACACATGTAGATAAAAAAATCCCAATGAAAAAGAAATATGGTATATCTTTTCCTATCGAACTTGGATGTTATTCATGCAAGTCAACATCTAATGCTTTGTATTTAGAATTGGATCTAAAAAAATTCAATTTTTAGTACTTCACAGCCATATCCCAATTTGATAGCAAAGGTTCTATCAGGGATAACTCGGTTCTTGGAATAGGGTTGTCATATATTTCTCAATTGGAGGATTATTGGGAGGATTATTTAGATGAATTTGAGGTTAGAAGAAGATTGTGGTCTAGGTTCTCCCCAGGGAAAATTACTACCCTTAATTTAAATATGGACATTTCTAGAATTTTTGACAATGAAGAATAGGTGATTGATCCACAATTTGAACAAATAAAATAATCACCTATACCAAAAATTGATTGGGAGAAAAATGAAGAAGATAGAATTGAGGTTAAGACCCTCCCAGTGATAAGAAGAACTAAAAAATGGTTGAGAGAGTAAAAATTAGGGGGAGCTTAAAACATAGCTTCCTAGAAATGTACATCAATAATTGAATCACCATCCCCAAGAAGCTCCTCTAACTAGCTTATTGCTATCTATGATGCAAGTACTTCTAGAGAAAAAATAGGAAGGGATCCTGTCATCAAAGAATTTGAGAAGACCCTTATAACTACTTTGCCTCCTTGTGCCACCATATCAAGGACCCAAAGCAAGAGAAAGAGTCAAATTTATGAAAGGGTAATTATAGATTTGAATTTTGAAGAAGATTCTAGAGAAGCCAAAGGTGATAAAGAATCTGATTCACCAATGGTGGAAGAGGTTAGTTTAGATCAATAAATAGTGATTCCTTCTGATTTCACTAAATTGATGATTATTTCAAATGTACCTTTTGATTAACCAAATCTTGATAAAGAAGTCTTGGCCTCTGCACCCAAGTGGCTGGAAAGCTCAATCAACAATAAAATGAAAATAGTACCATTTTATTTTCCCTTGGAGGATATGGTGAGTAAGTGTTTAGGGAAAACTCCTAAATTCAAAAAGTTAAAAACAACATCCAAGGTAGATGTCAACCCTAATATAGGGAATTGGAATGCAGAAATAGCCTAGCCAAGAACTAATGAGGAAGTTCAAGATCCTACAGTTCAAGATTTTACAATTGAAAAGATAGATCTTGGGACTGCATCACATGCTACGGATGTGCATCACCTTGAAGCGTCCACCAAAAGGATAGTCAACAAAACTTTGAAGGATGAAAAAGATAAAAGGGAGTTAAAATAGACTATGCGGTCAATGGTAGAGTACATCGATGCCATTCATAGTCCAGATCCATAACTAATTATCTAATTGCCCCTGTCTTTTGACCCAAAATTGCCTATCAATCAAAGGATGTTAGACCAAATAAACAAAAGCAAAATGGTTACTAGGGTATTTGATAATTGGTTGGATGCCATCATTTAGAAAGGTATGGAATATATTCATAAATTGAATAATGTATATGATCTAACCATAATTACTATTGAAGATTTGAAGACTCAAAACACTTTATGGATAAAAGATGAAGGAAAATAGATGAGTGTGATAAACCAGATTGATGAGGTACAAAAGTATAGAATAACAAGGTTTTTATCAGAAAAGAATTTGATAGGACTGGATGAAGATATATTATATGTAAGTAAGAAAAACATTGAATGGAGGAATTCAGTATCCTGATAAGGGTGAATCAAAATCACAAAAATGATCAAGGAAATAATTGAATTCATTTAGTCATTACAACATGATCTATAGAGTATTGATGTTAAATTGATTCGTAAACACCACTGAAAAACTCAAAGTGAAGTTTTAAACATACAAATTCTGAATTTTCTCAAACTAATACAAATTCTCAAAAATACTCAAAAGAACTTGCAAATTGTTTGGCAAAGTATTCTCGGTTATTGCATTGGATTAGAATTGTCAAAAAGACTGATATCTTCCATGCACCAATAAAACTGGATTTTGTTTTAAAAATTAAATGTCATAAATTGTCAATTTTTCAAATATTGCATGAGTTCTTGATTAATTAAAAATCAGAATACTTGAAAATAAAACATGCAATTATGACAAATTACCACATGAAATTGATAACGGAGTTCAGCATTGATTGCCTACATCTTCAGGTCTGCCCAATAGTGAGGACCGTTTCTATTAAATTTGTGCAACAAATGGCTTACAAATTATTGAAATGCTACACAACTTCTCTCAGGCCTGATCTTTGTCCAAAAATTATGTCTTCATTGATAAACTCAAGCTCGGTCACACGGAATCCTTCCTCAGTCTTCAATCCCCTTCCGAAATTGCTTTGGTCCTTCATTCAATCTATTGGTATATCCAAATAATAATAATAACATTCTCTTTTTAATTAAAAAACATAATTAAAAAGGCTTACCTTCTGTGTATAAGGTTGGATATTGGAGAAAATCCCATTAGATAGCTATCTCCAAGCTTAAAACAAGCTCTCGACTTCTTAAAATAAAACACAGTCAGAAATTCGTGTCAATACAAGTAAAAATAACTCCTTTTTATAATGTTTCAACCACTGTGGCTGAAGCGGTCAAGACCTTAGCCTTTTAGGCACCAGGTCTCAAGTTCAAACCTCCCTCCTCCTTTCTAGGCACCTAGCTCTTCTCCCTAGGTGCCAAGCATGAAGCTTGAACACTTTGACTTCTTCTTCCATCCATTTTAGGTGCCTTGGACTTTGAAATTTCCTTGGGTGGCGTGATAGGCATGGCAAGGTGGCGTGGCATGCTTGAAACTTTCAAATAACATGTGATAAATAACACCTAACCATATTTTTTCCTCCTAATCATTTGTTGCATGTCAAATGGAGATTGGTCCACTTGGCATTCCGCAACTGTGCCACGTCATTTTTTGACACCAAATTTTTACCTATTGAACCAAAACTTCAGCGGCCTATAACTTTTACATACAGTGTCTATTTTTTAAAATCGTGAAAAGCGTCAAAAATATCTTGACGAGATCTATAGTGTGTAACCATTGAAAATCTGACTTGAAACCTTTTTTTATAACCTAATTTCTGATCACACCTCCCCAATGGAAGGCTTTTGGTCTCCAAAAGTCCAATATCCTCTGAAATCTTATAACTGGTCTACTGTATCCATGAAAATAGAACCCAATCATAGCAAGAGGTATAAACAATTACATTAAAATGATTCATAATAAAATTGCAAAAATGCCTAATCCAAAGGCATGAGTGAGTGAATCTGCAACTAAAAAAGTGATTACAACATACCAAAACTATATGTCCAAATGTCACATCCTGTAAAGTGGTGAATTGCCAAAAACTGAAACAACTCCCAATGTAATTGTAAGACAAGTTTAAAATGCTGAAAACATACAATAAATATTGTGGACATGTTGCAATATAATGCCCTAGTATGGGACTTATATGCTAAGCAAATGCAAACAACCTAAAGTGTATGCTGCCTAACATTTAAACATGCCCAACGGGTCTTAAACATGCATCTATATATCCATGTGCTAAAGATACATTCAAAATAGCAGTCAAATAAGTGTTGCAAGGAATCAAATCAACCTACAACATGCTTTCTGGTATTATCTCCAACTGATCAAATGAGTTCAAGTCCTCTAGACAACTCACCAACATAAAAAGGAGATTCAAAAACTTAGAGTTATCAAAAAGTGAGAATTGAAAAACTTCATATGGTAAACCTGTCTTGAAGTGTTCCCACCAACTCTAATCTACATCTTATCAAAGCTTGTTCATTCTCTTAGGTGAATTCTTAACCATGCTTTGCAAAAAGAATGTAGTGATAATCCACTTAACCATTTCTTTCTTCCTAGTGAAATTGATTTCCTTAGTGGATTCCTTAGCAATTGCATATTGTTGACTTAACCTCTTTAATGGATTTTCACTTGTAGGTTTTACCTTATCCTGAGTTGTATTGTCAACTGCATTATGGATTGAATTAGCTTCATTAACCTTAGTGAGAGGTTTGTAAATCATCTTTGTTCTAACATTACTTGAATGTGAAGATGCATGAAGCTTAAAACATCTATCAATCCTATGTCCACTCACTTTACAATGAGTACAAACATCCTTCTTAGGTGAGGGTCCCCTTTTGCCAATTCCCAACTTAACATGAGAATGGTCTTTCAAACATGCAATCCGCTTCAATAAAGCATTTCATTTCCAACAAGTCTTAGCACTATGGTTATTCATCCCACAAAAAGTGCATGGAAATGATTGCATTATCTTCTGTCCATTATATCCAAAATTCTTAAAAGTATCAATTGGATCAAAAGATTTAGTGTAAGAATCAGGAGGTGGAATCTCAATACCTCTTTTACCTTTACACCTTTGAACTAGTGGCTTAGAACCTTCGCTATTGGAAGCTCGTCTTCCTTTAGCCATGGAAGAAACTTCTCCATCATCCACCTGCGCACTAGTATAACCCAAACCTACATGAAGAGGTCTATGCTCAACCTGAATTGGGTTAGTTATACCTTGGCTATCTCAACCAAGTCCTCCTCCATTATAACCCATTTTAAACAACAATTTAGATCCTATGCCCTTAGTGTATCTTTCAAAATCACCAAAAATAATATTACTAGAATCTGAATCTGAAATGGTAGAAGAAGATGAAGATTCTTGTGGTGAGAAACTTACACTGCACTCAGTCATAGTTTCTGCATCTAAAGTTGAAGGCTTTACCTTTTCACACTCACCACATTGCAATCTAATCAAGAGCTCATCCTTGGATTCAAGATCCGATTTTAACTTTGCCACTTGTAATTCAAGTGCAAATTTTTGGCATCTCAAGATTGCATTTTCATCTTTGATGACCTCAATCTGTGACAAATTGCCCATGGTTTCCTGCAAACAACTGATTCCACACTACACACTGTAATATAATCAATCTGCAAACCAATAATCCAACTATTCTGGAAGCAATTGTCAATACACAACTAGAAGCAATCCCTGCATTCTAACCGCTCTGATACCAACTTGATCCGTAAACACCACTGAAAAACTCAAAGTGAAGTTTTAAACATACGGATTCTGAATTTTCTCAAACTGATACAAATTCTCAAAAATACTCAAAAGAACTTGCAAATTGTTTGGCAAAGTATTCTCGGTTATTGAATTGGATTAGAATTGTCAAAAAGACTGTTATCTTCCATGCACCAATAAAACTGGATTTTGTTTTAAAAATTAAATGTCGTAAATTGTCAATTTTTCAAATATTGCATGAGTTCTTGATTAATTAAAAATTAGAATACTTGAAAATAAAACATGCAATTATGACAAATTACCACATGAAATTGATAACGGAGTTCGGCATTGATTGCCTACATCTTTGGGTCCACCCAATAGTGAGGACCATTTTTATTAAATTTGCGCAACAAATGGCTTACAAATTCTTGAAATGCTACACAACTTCCCTCAGGCCTGATCTCTGTCCAAAAATTCCACCTTCGCTAATAAACTCAAGCTCGGTCACACAGAATCCTTCCTCAGTCTTCAATCCCCTTCCGAAATTGCTTTGGTCCTTCATTCAATCTATTGGTATATCCAAATAATATTAATAACGTTCTCTTTTTACTTAAAAAACATAATTAAAAAGGCTTACCTTCTATGTATAAGGTCGTATATTGGAGAAAATCCCATTAGATAGCTATCTCCAAGCTTAAAACAAGCTCTCGGCCTCTTAAAATAAAACACAGTCAGAAATCCATGTCAATACAAGTAAAAATAACTCCCTTTTATAATGTTTCAACCACTGTGGCTGAAGCGGTCAAGACCTTAGCTTTTTAGGTGCCAGGTCTCAAGTTCAAACCTCCTTCCTCCTTTCTAGGCACCTAGCTCTTCTCCCTAGGCACCAAGCATGAAGTTTGAACGCTTTGACTTCTTCTTCCCTCCATTTTAGGCGCCTTGGAATTTGAAATTTCCTTGGGTGGCGTGATAGGCATGGCAAGGTGGCGTGGCATGCTTGAAAATTTCAAATAACATGTTATAAATAACACCTAACCATATTTTTGCCTCCTAATCATTTACCGCGTGTCAAATGGAGATTGGTCCACTTGGCATTCCGCAACTGTGCCATGTCATTTTTTGACACCAAATTTTTACCTATTGAACCAAAACTTTAGCGGCCTATAACTTTTGCATACGGTGTCCATTTTTTGAACCGTGAAAAGCATTGAAAAGCTCTTGACGAGATCTACAGTGTGGAACCATTGAAAATCTGACTTGAAATTTTTTTTAGAACCTAATTTCTGATCATAAATACATAAAAGATGATGGAAAACCAGAAAAGGACATTAATATTTTAATTCAATCTTTTAAGGAAAAGATCAACATCATTAAAGAAAGTGACAATTTATTAACTAAAAATTTCTCTCAGATTTCAAAGGTAGAGTCATTTCTTTGTCATTACATTGACACACTCCTGGATCACGTAGAGAAGATGGGAAAATTTTAGAGGGAAGAAAACATTTGGAAGGCAAGAATAAAACATGCCAGTATTCCCAATCTCTCAAAAATTTAGGAGTTTGTTACAAAATTTCACAAGTGGAAAGCTCAACATGTCTATCCAACCAAACACAAAAAATTTGGAGATCCTAATCCATCACTTCATCAATGATTTTACTTGCATAGTTTTTTTTATTCAGTTATTCAGTTAATTTTCTATTCAAAACTTGATCTTTAAAGTGAATTTGTAAAAAAACTAAATCTCGTATGGGTCAAAGTTAATTTAACTCTGGTTTAGTTTGAAGGATTGATTAAAGAGGGCAACTATATATATTGGAAAAGGACAAAGACAGGAGATAGAGAGAAGAAAAGGAATTAAGAAATTTCATAATTGGACCACTATTGTTGACAATATATGTGATGTTTGTCTGAAACATTTTTCATCTATGAATGAAAATGAGAATTAATTACTAAACACTTAGATCTGTGCATTTGAGTATTTGAAATTAGGTTTTTTGTGTGAAATATTCTTTTATAAATTAATTACTCTTCCATTAGACAATTCATTAAATGTGTTTTATCCTTTACTGGTTCAACCATATATATGTTTATTTATTTAATCATTATTGAAAATATAATCTATGTATTCTATTATCCATTGATATTATAAAATTTTATATTCATAACATGATGATGTGTGGATGTTAATTTACCTTTAAAACACTTTCTGGTTAAAAGTGTATCTAAATATTTGAATTCATTGAAAATATTAAAGGGAGCTGTACCTTAATTCAGAGGGGAACTAGTCTTAATAGTTCAACCATTTGTTGTTTAACTTATTTGTTCTTGATAGAAGGGTATGGAGTCAAAATAAAATATTTTTAGATAAGGACAAATCTATTAGCCAATAGGGGGCATATGAGAGTGCTCCATATATGAATTTTTAGGTCATGAATATTTGTCTACTAAAAATTATGGGCTCTACAAGTTCCAAGTAGGGCTATAAGGAGGTTAGACAGGCCTAGTGTGATGAAGAGTGATTTTTGCTTAGTTTATCCCAAAGATCAAGGTATGTTTATTTTAAGGAGATTTCTTAAGTTGGTTGAGAGCATGCTTCCTATTTGGTGAGTGGCATGAAGTTTTGTTGGTGGTCCTTGTGGTAGCTTGAGAGAGAAGGCTAACAAGCATGTGTAGTGGTTCTTCATGGTGTATGGAAATATGAATATGTTCAAAAGGTCAAATGGTTTATAATAGGGGAAGTCCCTCTCATGTGTTTTTTGGTGAGTTACATTGGATTTTAGTATTTTTGTGTGTTCTTTCTTCATTGGTTGCAATGCTTGGTTGAAGAGAGTGTTGGCATGGAGCAAGAGGAAGTTGTCAAGGCAAGAAGAGGTAGGCTCAAGGAAAGGGGTAGTTTGTATCATATTTATAACATGGTACTATCCTAGTTGGTGATATTTTTAGGTCCTCAAGATCATATTGTGCCCACTTTGTCATTTTGTCAAATGGGGAGAAAATTCTTAGTGTGAGAGTGCTTGAAGAAAGATAAGGAATGTGAGATGTATATTTATATATATGATGGTTGTTGACATAAATGATAAATGGGGATATTTTTGGAGATTTATCAATGATGTCATGAAGGTGTCTAAGTGAGTGGATGAAGAGCCTTGATCATCTAAGTGATAATGACAAAGTGTGCAATGTGCTTGTCATAGTATGCTTGAAGGAATCTTTGTTGATCTTTAGTTTTGGCATGATTAAAGATGTTCAGGGATGAGTATGGAGTATTAATAAAGTGAAATATTTCCTTAAGATTTTTTATATGATTTGAGTGCTTGTGTGTATGAGTGGATTTTACATGGTTCATCATTGTTCTTGTTTAAACATTTTAGGTCCAATGGCAGAAACTTTGAGTAGGTATCTTGATGACATCACCATTTCCACATGTGGATGATTCAAAGGGAGTTGGTCATATGGTTGTGATCACATTAGTCACTAGTTACTATTTGATAAATATTATATCATGTGCCTAAGTGTTGTTAAAGATATGTGGGTGAAAATTTATGCTTTCAGGTAGTTTGACAATGTTTTCCCATACTTAGCCAAATTTGCATGAGGCAAGAAAGAGTCAAGTAAATAATTTTATGGTGGAATATCTCATACATGTGGATTTTTCAAGAGAAGGTGATAATATGGGTTTGTTTAATTTTATGTCTAGTCAATTTGTGTTAACTTTCAGGTCAAGTGCTGAAGCGTGTTAAAAGATATGTACGTGCAAAGTTGGCCTTCTCGACAAGTTTTGAAATAGTTGGCTCTGTGGTAGAAAAATTTGAGTGAGAAAATTAATGGTATTATATCTTACACATGCAAAATTTTCAAGAATAATTTTTTACATGGTTAGATTCCCATATGAAAGGTGTTCATATGGTGTAAATGTGAGGTCATGAGATTGATCAAGGCAAAAGATACATTTGTGCAAAAGTTCCGGGGATATTACAGTTGGTCCCCATACTTAATCAATTTGTATGATGTTAAAGATCTGAACCTAGTGGAGATATAATGGTTCAAGGGAGTTCATACATCCAGATCCAATAGTACATGTAGAGTCAAATGGGTGAATGTGACATCTATTTAGCAAAGGTAAAAATTAAGTAAGTCTCAAAAAGATTGATGGAGCACATTTTCTCCAAGATGTCAGGAAGTAGTGAGATGGCAAGAAGTGATCATATTTTAACATAAAATAGAGATAAATATTGAGCTTATTTAGAAGATCAATGGTGAGTGGGTGTTTATACTAATTGAGATCAATGGTGCATGTTAAATTTAAGAGGTTAAAGTGACAGTTATCTAGCATGATTAAAGCGAGGACAATCTCGAAGAGATCGATGAAATGTATGAGGTTAAGGTTCCCAAAATGCATGAGATCAGGTCAAAGAGATAGAGGTTTAACATCGTTAAAGGTTGAAGGAGATCAAAGGTGTATGTTTAATTTAAGTAGTGAGGACACAAGATGATTATAAAGTGTCTGAGGTTTAACTGTGATCGTTGCCATTTTAATATTTGAATTTGCTAAAGGAAAAACTAGTGCTCAGTATTCTATCCATAAATTTTGATCTAGGCTGAATTTATTGATGATGTAAAAATAGCCATGGTGCATCCATTGAATTTGGTCATATGGTCTAAATGTTTTTACAATCAAATTTAGTGAGATCCAAAGTTGACTGTGTGTTCATCTATGTTATGCAAGTAACCCAAGAAGGATAAATGAGCTTGCATTGATGATGTTTCGATGTTTCATGATGACTACACTATTTGGGAGTGTTGTAGACTCCATGATTATATTTATGTGGATTTTTTAGGTGTGATCTATCTATCTTGATTATGAACAATGCTTAAGAAGTTGACTGTGTTTTTGTTCATATTGTTCATGTGTACTAGGTTAGTGATTGAGTTATTTAAGCATAAGTAAAGGTGAGAAAAGATAACTATGATCATTTAAGGATGTCAAAGGGGACATAAGAAGTGGACCCAAGTATTTGAAAGTGGTCTTATATATATATTTTGCTTGATGAAGTACTAAATGGGTGAATAGGTCTCCATGAGACCTATAAGAGTTACAAGGACCTTATTGAAAGGTGTATCTGATTAAGGATGAACCATAGATGCTATGGCCTACATATAAATATTGTATTGAGTTGTGTATTTGTATGATAGATGCCTTAAGGGTTAAGTCATGTATAATGGCTAGCCAAGGTATTGATTATTGAGAATGCTCTATAAATAGTGGAATAAAAAATGATAGTTTCTAGACTTGAGAGAGGCTTGTGTGTGTGATTTGTGGATTGAAGGAGGGGTAGAGTACCCTATGGATGAGTTGAAGAGAAGAATTGATTAAGGACTATTTATATGACTTGTAGGTCATAATTGTATTGGCTCAATAGTGCTCTTTTTGTGAGTATGAGTGAAGGTGAAGAGTGATAATCAGAGGTACATCATCAGGTGTTGAAGATATAAGTTCATAGGTGGATGTGTTCATTGGTGTTGTAGTAGATAAACATCTAAGGGGGCTGAAACCTCCTTGAAAGATGAAACTTGCTAAAGGTCTAGTTATTATGGCAGCTTAGTTAGATAGGTGTGGTAGCACTTTATGGGATTTTAGTCTCACTAAATAGGGATTTTAGTTCTTTAATCAGTTACATTTGGTCTAAATTGGTTCTTGTTATTATAGGACAATAATCCAATTGTAGGTTCCAGTGGGTTTTCTCCCCCAAGAGGGTTTCCCACATATGTCATGTGTTATGTGATTGATCTTGCATTATCTCTCTTGCTCATTGCTATGAATGTTGTGTATGCTTCATGAATGCTTATGGGAATTGATTAAAAAATTGAAAGGATTGAAATTGAATTTGGATTTTCTAAGATCAGTAATTCACCCTGACTCTTAGTGATTGTACCTCTAACATGTTATTGTATATTCAGGGATATTTGATTTTTTTGGATTTTTTGAATATTTGTTTGTTATTTTTGATTTTTTTTTATATTTTTTGGATTTGAAAAGATTAATTGTAATTAAAGGAGATGATTCCTCCCATTTTAAAGATAAAGGAAGGTCTGGTGGCCCTCTTAGATCTTTTGGCTGCCACCATTTTTTGTTTGATCATTAATAATGCTTCAATGCTTTCTAATAATTTGGTGCCAACTGATATTATTATGGATTTATCATTGTATCTATCATGTGACACATAAATTTATTTATCTTTGAGCTAGAAAATGAGGCACACATTTTTAGTATTCATTGTTTCAGTCATATTGGTCAACCAATACTAGCAAAGATGAAGGGTTAAGTTTGGTTTTAGATTAATTACCCATATGAGTGTATAAAAAACTTTCATCCACATGATATGGGTACTATATATGCCCAAGATATTCTACTATCAATGGTGAGTGTTTTAACTCATTGATATTATATCCCAACTATTGGAAAAATATAAGGCTACAAATTGTGTCCCAATTTTTTGTGTCAACATCGATATGTTGATAACGTGACCCATCAAAATTTGTGGTAATAGTTATATATTATCAGTTTGGGCACTTTGAAGGATGCATTTATTTTTAAATATTAGGTGTTTTATGTCATTTTATCTTTTTAGGTATAATTTGTGTATGACCATTGTGTTTGTATGTTTGAATTTAACTTTGTAAATCCCCACAAAGGTAATATCATGGCTAGTGATTCAATGATAAGTATAATATGGTGATCCTTCTCTTTATTTAATTATATTTTTGGAATAATGTATATTAGAAAGTAAAAATATCATCTTATTCTCAAGTAACATAGAATTAATTATACACAAAACATATTGGTTTGTTGAGATTTGTAATATCTATTGTGGAGACTTATGAAAGAACTCCAAATTATTTACATGATGTATTTGAAATTTTCATTTATAAGGTTGGATTAAACATTTTAACTAAGAAGTATATAATTCATAACAATAATTAATGTGCATCTCTATAATTTGTGTTTTAACTTTGTCTATAGGTGGTTCTAATGTGTTTAGATATCGATTTAAATTGTAAGTACTAGGACCCATAGGTAAAAATAGGTTTTGTGACATATTTTCAAGTGGATCAAAACTTAATTTTTTAAATTATTCATCAGTCATATCATGAGGAATTTCATCATCACTATTATATTAGTCTTAAACTTTGCCATCTTGTTGTTTGTTATTAACCAATAAGGGAAGCTTAATTGTTTGATTTTCTTGTTATATTAGTATTATTGGATCTTTTTGTTTGGTTATTTTCTCAACATGCATATTTGGTGGTATCTCATTGGTTGATGTATTATGATTATCTTGGGAAAAATTATTTGATTGGCTTGATTTATCCATATCATAAGTGGATATATACTTGAAAATACATTATTTTGGTGGCATTACCTTAGTGATGCCTGCAATATGAGAATGTATCATTTTAAAAAATTTGTAAGGCTTATCATTGGTAGGTATTTTATATAATGTATTGTCATGTATAAATTTTACAAATTTATGTAATGTAGATGTGATGGATTCCATTGTGTGTATCCAAGGATTACCGAAGAGTAAGTTATAATGCAATGATTGAGACATTACTTGAAAAGGGTTTTCACTATTTTTGGCCCTAATGTCACATCTAATGTGTTTTGACCAATAGATGGAATACATGTGTTATCAAATACTTTGATATGCATGTTATATTTTTTTAGAATACTATGTTTAATACCCATGGTGGATAGGAAGTTCATGCTAAAAATATTTAGTCTAGATCTATTGTCAACTAGCACTCTTTTGATGCCTTTTGTTTGCATAGTAACCTATATAAATAAAGGTAAGTATTGATTGATGATATCCTTAGATGGTAAATATTAATGATCAAAAGTGATAATATTTACATTTTTCTTGAGATCTTGTATAATATTGACAAAGTAAGATGGTTTTATGTCACTTGGTCCTTAGGTTTTAGATAATGATTCATATAATATATCCTTATAGACATTTGAATATTTGAAGCACTTGAGGATTGAAATATTATCATGTGTATCATGTAATTGGTCAACAAGCTCATTTCATTTATATTTGATGACAAGTTTAGGCTTAGGAAGAACTTATTGTATATTAATGGGTTGTTGAGCAGGCTAGGTACCTTTTCTTCTTCATGTAGTGACAACATGGACCATAGAATCCAATATAAGCCATGGGTGAATATTTGGTATAGGATGGTAGATATCACTTGAATATGATCTAGGGGGATAAATGGTTGGGAGCATGCCTATTGGTGTCTACTAAATCTAGTTGATTATTCAATATCTTCTTTATATTCCATTTTGCGATGATCTTGGTTAAAATTTTGCATAAAAGATGAATGCAAATTTAGTTTAAAAAGGAACTTAAAAAACTTAGATTTACAAATTACTAGAATTAGAAACTCGAAAAAACTAAAAAACCCAAAAGTAAGCTAGGATGAAGACACACAAGGGTTGGGTTCACCAAATGTTTAACCCTAAATTTAAAAGTGTGGGATATGGTTAAGAATATATAAGTAGCTTAAACACAAGGGATAAACTAATCTATAGAAATATGATTAATTAAAAACTTAGATAAATGAATAACATGAATTATAAAACTAAGATATGCTAAATATATAAAGTACCAAATTTGAAAGATGTTCAATTGATTATAATACCAAAGAAAAATGATACATAGTTGGGTATACTTTGCGCAAACAGATCTAGTTTGGACATAGGTATAAGTGTACATGATAAATATTTTTTAAAAATAGTCAGATACTATAAATACTATTTTTTTAGCCATGGACACTATTTTTGATGTTGGGACACTACCATTGATGCTATTATCTATGATGTGATGTTAATTCCTATACACAATATCCATTAGATCTTGATGTGACCAATTTCACCATTATAGGTTTTTTCCCACCTTTATGAAGATGCCTTTAGATATAGAATATAGGCCATTTCTCTCTACTTATTAATCAAACACTAGATCTTCACCCTTCTTCACCCTTAGAATGAGTTTTGCCAAAAATGGGTTAGTGGGATCATGATGTTAAACTGACCTCAAAATACGCTCTATCAATGAGTATCACCTACATAGACAATAATCCAAGGAGGTATTTATAATTATGTAGTTCTCCCCTATGTGTGGGAG
This sequence comes from Torreya grandis, assembly GCA_037957365.1. NCBI lineage: Eukaryota > Viridiplantae > Streptophyta > Pinopsida > Cupressales > Taxaceae > Torreya > Torreya grandis. The sequence goes on along the minus strand of JARHVA010004580.1, from coordinate 103,887 downwards.
TGTGCTTTAAAAATGGTGTAATATGTTATATTTAGATGTATGTAGTGATCTAGTCTGTAACGTGACAAATACCACTCATGGGTTATTATTTATATGATTAAGACCTTTTATATTATCCTCCTATAATTGATAAATAAATGGGGATGAATAAGGTAGAATAACTCATTTTTATGAGTGATTGAATAAGCCTTGGTAGGTTCTTGCTTTGTATTTTCTAGATTAACAATGAGAATGCTTAGACTTGTATTTATACCACACCTTTTGAAATATCTGATGGTAGGGTTAAATAAGATAAATAGGTCAAACCATAAGTTTTGAATAGTTTTAAATTTAGATAAATTTTGAGTTTTGGACACTCAATAAGGATCTGAACACTAACATTGATGCTAGTGTTCCTTTGTGGCCGATAGAGTCTAGAAGGCTATAAAGTATGGATTTGTAATTGATAGTGAAGGATATATATCAAGTTTTGAGATTTCTATAGTCTATAGATTGTCTGGATCAAAATAATGATATGGATAAGACTATAAGATAATCATTTAAGCACAATGCGATGGTGAATATGAGCCTTTTAGTAGTGGGAAGGTCTAGAATCAAAAAGTAGATCCTTGATTGGTATTTGTCAAATTTACAAGACTTAGATGCTACAAATATTTATTTTTAGTAACTACACATTTATAGAATGACTTGTATAAGTTACAAAACATTTACAAACTATTTGATAGTTTTTAAATAAAATAAATTATTGAAAAAAGGAACTTATCTAGTGTTTAAAGGATGAATTCAATAAATTACCATAGTTGATAGACCCATAAAATTACCTAAAAATAGGTCAATCAATAAAATAAATCTATTGGTTACCTCAAATATCTAAAAAAACAAAGATGCTAAGCATTACAAATCCACGTAACAAGTCTAACAAAAGTTAGAGAACTAAAAAAATTTAATGTACAACTAAAAAAGGCATAGTGAGATCAAGAGCAAAAACCAGTAAGCTACATAGAACCAACCAAAAAAACCAAACCCCTATCCAACTAAGAAGGAAACCATATGCCAAAAATTATTAATAGACACTCCCACTTGAAGAGAGGGTTGAAAATATCTATAAATATCAACCACCTTTTAAATATCAATATTATAAGGACTAATCTGGAGATTTATAGATAGAGCCTTGCGATGAGGAACACCTTAATACATGTAGATACCTTCAATAATTTAGACAAGACTAGTATGAATCTTATGTTGATTAAAATTGGATTTCTTTATCATTGAAAATACAATAAATGGTAATAGAAAAAGTTTTTGGAATCGATCCTGATACAACTCCCAAAATAGTCCAACTCACCATAATTGTGATGATTAAGATTTGAAGCTTATCCTCTTAATTGGGTCTCCTGATAATGTATAGACACACTAGTAGGTGTATTGAATATATCTGTGTAATCTATTAATACATGCTCCACCTATTATTATTATTATTATTATTATTATTATTATTATTATTATTATTATTATTATTATTATTATTATTATTATTATTATAGTTTAAGTATGTATAATGCCCTACATAGTTACAATGACCTAATGCATCATCTCTAGCCTAGTAAACATTAGAAAAAACTTTCTAGTGTGACCAACCATACGCCTAAAAGACTTTACACTAATCAATCCCATTTTATTCTTATGAGGGACCTTAAGGAATATGTCATATTACTTACCTAACATGATGATAACACTTTATATCTTATACTAACAGATTGCATCTCATTTTCAAATGTATGGATTCCCATACAAAACATTTTATGTCTCCAAGGGTGCCATATCTAACAACACCTCATCTTTGAATGGATTGATTACATATGGAAGAAGATATTTATGATTAACATGAATATCTATGCATTAGCTCAAGCATCCAATCAAGTATGACAGAGAGCGAGGTTTTTCATTAGACTCATACTTCATATAGTTTCTCTAGAGATATATCTTTTGTCACATCCACTATCTATGATGACGTGAAAAATTTCCCTTGCACCCATATATATATAAATGAAAAAAAATGTTCTTATTCTTCAAAGAAGAGGTTGTGACTTACGCTATACCAATAATGGAATATGGGTAAAAGTCTATAATTTTATTGCATGTGTGCTCATAGTATGAAATCAATTATCATCCTCATATTTTTATTATATCATGTTATATTCATGTTCCTCAGCAACAAATATATTGGAGTTACATTTATTTGTGTTGTGATTCATGTTTCTATGGTTCTCACATCATTTTCTAGTCTACTTTTTGGGGGATTGCCCATTATATTTTTCATATAAAAACTTGAGGATGGGAACTTTTAGTTTTTCCTCTACTATGGGGAATATTTGGTTTGTCTCCTACTTCCAAACTTGGAGTTGTATATATCATTTGATTATGTCTGCTTTCCTGTAAGGAATTTCCATTTCTATTTGAATTTTTCCTTGTTCTCTACTGCATACTAATAGGATGCTTGAATCATTTCAACAATTAGGAATCCCATATATATTTGCATATATATATGTAGACCACCATTTTATTTTTTAATACTATGTGCCTTTAAGAATACTTGATGCTGATTTTTATTGATAGAGAATTGAAGGTATTTATGTATTTTTTCATAGATTGGTCCTTATTCTTTTGTAGAAATTGTCACTTTGTGTTAATTTTTCAAACACATCATCTTGAAAATAATAATTTCTAACAACATCAAAAAATTCATTCCAAATGGATATTTGATGATCATAGAGTCATTCTCTGCATCTTAATTATATTTGTCAACATGATTCTTCAACCATTATTGGACTTGGGGTTCAGACTTTAGTGGAACAAATATTATTTTATCTATGACAGAGAAAGTGTTTATATCTATCTCTATTCTTTTCCAATTAAAATATATACTATTGGTGTGGGGAAAATTATATATGGTTTTATATAAAACGGCAGATGCAAAATGTTGGGGGATAAAAAGTAGACAAAATGAAAAACACAAAACTTTCTTGTAAAGGGCGTACCCCCTTTGTAGACACCTAAATCTGGCCACCAATGAACTCCAACTAGGATTTTGACCAATTTCCACCTAAAGTGCACAATTTGGACTAAAAACACTAAAACATATTAAAATATTTGAATATAACATATTCAAGTGCCAATTTTGGCCAGGGTATCACTAAATGGGGTAATACAATTTATGGGCTAGCTAACTTTGATCAGATCATTCTGAGTCAAAATGTTAATTTTGCACTTGGGTGCTCTAGATTGCTATTTCCTATCAAATCTCTTGCATAAGATGTGTGCCTTTGTTATTTGATCTTGATAACATCCTAAATGGGATAACATATCCAATGCATTTGACATCACCTTCCAATTCCAATCCAGTCAAAATTTGGACCAATAACAAGGCATTCTGATCAGTTTGAGTAATTTGTGCACAAAGTGCTTAATTATGCTTAAGAGCTAATTAATCCAAGTTAGATCCTAATTAAGAATTCCATGGAAACTTGTTGAATACTTATTTTTATAAATGAATATTTAATATTTATATCATCTGGTGACCTCATTTCATGGGAAGACATCCCTAGGCCATAAATACCACAACTATCAAGATTCATGCCTCCCATGCCTCATCAAAGCCCTCCATGCCTCTTAATTGCTCCTCTATCCCAAATATTGATGATCCTATTTATCAGTCTTAATTCCAAAAAATTGAATTAATCCTCAACCACACATTTTCATCTCAAGATGGATGGTTTAGGTTGATTTTGATTAATATCAAAAATCTATAAATAGGAGGCCTTACCACATCATTTTGAATCTATTTTGGTGCAAATTTATTATGCTCAAATATATTCAAAAACACATGAATATGCAAAGTTATAATTCATAATTGATTATAAAGTTTCATTCAACTAGTGTTACCATGCCCAATTGATTCCAAGCCAAGCCAAGTCACAAGCCAAAGGTGCCAAAGAGAGATGGAGGTAGCCAAGCTTCCATTGCCAAGGACTTCATGAGCACAAAGCCGAGCAAGCCACTACTACAAAGACATTTAGAGCATCCAAGGAAGTTGAAGTAATTCTTGTTATTTTTCCTTACTTTTTAGTTGTGTTTGTCATTTGTTTTTGTTACTAAGCTCACCTTAGTAACTAGGCATGAAGATGTTAGCTTAGTGTGTTTTTGTTTGTGATTTGGTTTCATTCACTAACACCATACTAATCTCCTCTTCTTAGTCAAGTTCATAGTTCACCATAATGGCACACGTGATGGGACTAGATGCATCCCACACATGAAGAAGCTCATTATGCAACTTTAAAATCTTCATTTGGATCATTAAAAATCTTGACATTTTATTTTCTAACTTTGTTTTGCCATTTTTATTTGTCACAGGTTTACATAGTAACCGTCATCGGTTAGTAAAACCATCATCAGTTGGCATAACCATTATCGACCACTATTAATATAACCATTATCGGTTAGATAACCATCATCGGTTAGTAAGTGTAACCTTCATTGGTTATAGATCAATAGTGGTCACTATGTTTTTCTTAAAAACACAAACCTAAGAGCTCTTGTTTTGAAGTTCATTATTTCAAACCCAAAATAACTTCAAGGCTAAAGGACATGCTAACATTTTTGTTATAGGACCAAGCTTGACATTTGCTAAAAACATGTTTAGATCACCTTTTTCATGCTTAAATATGAATTAGGAACATTATTTTGGTGCTTAAAGTAACATTTAAAGTGCCTAAGTAAGTATTTTTAGCATTAGTTTTCAAAGTTACAACTAAGACCAAGGGGTCAAATGAACACCACCTCATTTTCCATTTGGACTAAAAAATGAACTCACCTTTCCAAGTTTTTTGTATTTATTTAGTTGTTTAAGTTATTTTATCTGGAAAAAAGAGGGATGCCACATGCATGCTCTTCTATTTGTCCCCTTTAGGGAACCCTTGGAATCAAAAGTGTTATTCCTATTGTAAATGCCTAGTCAAGGGCATAGAAAGAATGCCATCTAAAGCACTCCCTAAAAACTCATAAAGGTTTGGGTGACCTAGAAAATGACCGTAAAGTCTTTCTATTTCATACTTTCTTTATTTTTATGCAAACTTGGCTTGCGAGGGGGACTTCATCACCTCTCATGAGTTCTTTAGGGAATCTTTGAACTGGAGTTTCACCTCCTAGTATTGACTTCATTTGGCTCCTAATTAGAGTTGCATATATGATGTAGTGGCACTTTGGACATTGCACTACACTGAGTGAACAATAGGATGTAGTGGTTGTAAAAAGGACTAGACCTTTTTGCAACAAGCCAAGTGATATGGATCCAAAATTCATGATTTTATTTTACATTGTTTGGCATGAAAGTCATTATGTAATTGATTCCCCTAGAAATGTTTAAAATCTTGCTAGTTTAGTCAACACCACATTTCCATACCATTGTTAGGATTTGGATGATTATACTTAGTGTATTTTGGTCATTTTTGCTTAGTATGTTTTGAGACTAAAACTTGTTTTTTTATTCATAAGCCATGTCAAAATCAATTTGTTTATACGTCACTCTTTTATCTAAAGAGGCATTATGTTGTCCAGTTTACACCGCACTTTTGCCTTGAAATTTTTGTTAAACTTGTTTGTGTGTGTGTGTCATTTGAGTTATGGAGGGTAGCATTATGCTGCCCAAATCATGTCAAACTATTTTTCCTTTTGAGTCTTTAAAACATAGCATAGATCACATCATTAGAGTATGCTTACACCATCAGGCTACTCATTTTTTTCAAGACTAGTTTACCTTGTGTCAAAAAACTAGTTGTTTCAAACCATGTCATGTATACCATTTGGACCTTTTTTTATGTGTCATCATGTTATTCAATCTTGTTTTGTCAAATCCTAGTTTTCACCATTGAGTTTTTAATTAGCCTTGTCAAGTTTGGATTTAAACATTGATTGATTTCTATTTAGGCCTTAATTCATGGGGATAATACACAGATCTTTCTCTTTTGGGTTGTATAACTTTAGTTAATTGATTACCTAAATTTAAAAACTATTGATGGTTTGTTTATTTAATGCCTATCCTCATCATTGTTTGTGATTTTATTTGAGAAAACATAGTCTTTCTTCAAAGAGCCTTTTGTCTTATGCCTTATGCCAACTGATCATGTTTGTGTTTGATTCTGTATGCTGGGTTTATGTCAAAGTTGTTTCCAAAATTGTTAGATTAAATCAAATCACATCAGCCTTTATTTCAAGTCTAGCTTTTGATGTCATTTGGCCAAAAGTCCTAACATATGCCTATTTATTTGAGCCTAGATTTTGACTTTGCATTTGGACAAAAGACATAGTAACTCAACTTTTCCCTTTCCTAGTTTAGACCTTGTTGGGAACACTTTGACCTAGACCTTTGACATGTTAGTTTTTATTTAGACACTTGACCTTTTATGCATATGACATTAGACATTAGATGTTAGGCTCTTTTATGCCAAGTCTTAACACAAATTATTCTAGAGATACAACTCCACTTTTAGACCACATTGGAGATATAGCTCCACTTTTAACCAAGTTAGACTAAGCTTGAACCATTTGTCCTTTGGACATTGTTTTTTAGAGTTTGTAGAACTCCAAGCCTTTTTGTTTTATAACTTTCATCATTTACATGGATATGTCTCACTACACTTATGATGGAGTCATGTAAAATAAAAATTATGATAGAATGGCCACATAAAATCTGACTAGCAACCCCTATCAAGAAAGATTTTTAAGTTTTATTATTCTCCCTATAATGCTCCATATGGGGAACATAGTCAAAAACCATAAAATCCAAATCAAATTACCAATTGGGATGATATGGTCTATGAGGACTTTGAAGAACCAACTACAAATAATGTTATTTGGGATATGGATCCATACCCTCTTTGAAATAATCAATACATGGAACACAACCAAGAAATAACTTATGAACCAACTCATGACTGGGATGATATGGCTTATGAGGAAGACTTGGATGCTTTGGTTTGTGCAAAAAATCAAGTTCCATGACATCCTTTTATTATCCAATCATCGATTAACCCTAACCCTCCTTTGAATTATATGAGATATAAATCTCTACAATATCTAAGGAATACCTTTACCATTCCAAGACCTTGTCCTTTGGCTTATGTGAGAAATCAAGCTCCACAATGCTCCTTCATCACTCTAGGACCTAGTCATTTAGCTTGTGCAAGCAATCATGCTCGACAATGCCCTATCATTACCATTTTAGGACTTTGTCCTTTGGATCATGTGAGCAATCATGCTCCCCAAGGCCCTATCATTATCCAATCATAGACTATTCCTCATCTAGTACCAATCCCATCCAAACCTCAACTGATCCATTCATTCAAAGACTAAGCTATGTTCAAAACTAGTATTTTCAAACTCATGGAAAACCAAAGCTAAGACAACTAACCAATCCAAGATGTTTTTTTTTTAATTAACCATTTGTGATAATTCAACCTATGATAAATTTCCTATTGATCTTATACCAGTTGTTGAGGAGTCTCACTCTAATGAGTTAGTATTTGCTGAGTCGCTCCTTAATGATGATAACTGTCTTTGGGAAAATAATTACCTCAACTATGTGCCTATTTTTCAAGAGCCTCCTATTGACAATCCAGTCTCTAAGGATTTGTCTCTTGACCTATTTCCCATCCTAGAGAAGTCTCACTTTGATAAACCATTTTTTGTGGAGCCCATTATGCCATCAAAGGCTATTACTTGTCCAAAACCAAATATTCAACAAGACATCATTGTAATAGAGTACCCATTAGATAAATAATCAAAGTAAGAGTCAGGTTATATTCTTGAACTGACATTAGATTTACCATCAAAATCAAAATCAACATCAATCTCAACATCAGATTTAGAATCCCTTGAGTTAGAATCATATTCAAAAGAATAATATGTTCATGGCTATTACAACATTGGTTACACATGTCTTACAGATCAATTTGAATATATTTTTGATCCTTCTATGATTTTTGAGGATGATTACTTTAGCTTTGACACAAGTTATCCTAGTATCTTCTACAAGGATTGTGTAGCCTCTCCCCATTCCATTACAATTCCATAGGCTATTACCATAAACTAAAATAGGTATATCATTGACATGCCATCTCACATAAGTGTTGATTGGGATTGACAGAACCACACTTTGTTGAACTACATCCATGGTGACATTAAAGTTAAAAAAGAGCAAGGATGCCAACACCACATTCATGTACTAGAAGATCACTTTCCTAGTGAAACCTTTTTAGAGCCGCTAGAAGATAATCAAAGTCAAAAGTCAACATTCCATAGTGAAAACTTCTTGAAGGTGTTACGAGACAATCAAGACAACTTCATTGGTGAAAACCTCTTTAAAGCACCAATAGATGAGAACCAAACTTATTCACTACTTGATGAAGACAAAATCAAAGATCAAATCAAAATAGCTTCCTATCTATATCCTAATCAGATAGTAGCTACTCTCAAGATCAAACAACATAAAAATATGGTGGTCCTATTAAGAGAACAAGTCTTCAACCCTACCACAACCAAAATTATGTCAAATCTGGCATCAACAACATTACGTGTGACTAAATGTTTGATCTTCATTTGTTCCCCAACCATTCTATATTACATTATCATCAAGCATTCCATTTCATAATCAAACTTACAATCAATTATTTGTCCTTATTTACCATCTATGTCCACACTTTCCTTTGTAGATGCTATAAAGATACCTTGTCTCAATACTTGAAGGAATCAAAATCAATGACCAATGAAGATCAAAAAAGCATTCTCAAAATCCAAATCTGCATTGAGTTCTTGATAGAGTATCTTTTTAGATGAAGTGTGGGCTAGTAATTAACATGATCAAGTATTCTATTTGTATCATTTGTTGATCAGGATGTGCATCTCCCCATCAACAGGATCCATAGAATAAAAAACCACACCTAGGCCAAAAATGTGTGCCATACCATTTCATGTACCATACCATTTCATGTACCATGCCATTTCATTGCCATACCATTGCCATTGTGAAATATCCATTTTCCATTATTGCAAATTCCTACTATTCACCCTATCACTTGGGGGCAAACCCTCTCACCATACCATCCCATCATTCCATTCCTATCTAGACCAGAGCCTATTTTTATTCATACTACCGAATCCTATTTTGGTCTTCATTCATTTGGTTCTTCCCACACCTTTTGTGAGGGGATCTAATCAAGTTTCAATAATCAATCCAATCTATGTTTCAATGATAGTCTATGAAAGTAGTGTGATAGTTTATTTGGGAAGTTATCTTTCATTTTCCATCCTGTATCAAGCTTGTTTATGTGAGCTTGATTATAACTACCTATGGACAAATTAGTGTTTCACCAGTCCTACTACTAATTATAACAGCCTATGGGAAAATTAGTATTATTGACCTATGTCATTGTATCCTAGTTATAACTGCCTATGGGAAAATTAGGGGAAACATTTGTTTATCATGCATTGCCGCATCACATTTCCATTATTGTTTTCATTTGACTAGCCCTTTGATGGTTTTGAGAACTTATTGGGACCTCATTGGTTTTTCCTCACCTTTTGTGTGGATATAATTACTATGACTTGAGGTTATGAACTATCAGAGGATTCACCAAGGTTTGAATAATGAGGATGCATGAGTCATGGTTGCATGGGACAAAGCAAGTGAATACCACAAAATGCTAAAGTAAATGAAATCAAACAAGAGACAATTTGGAGAAAAGCCAATATTCCATTAACGTAAGATGGCCAAAGTGAAGAATACATATAGGAGAGCTAGTAAGTAACTCCTCCACAAATGGTGGTCAAAGCACCCCAAAAATAAAATGTAACTCCTCCATGAAAGGTGGTGACAAGGTGCTAAGAATATAGAAGTAACTCACATACCCAAAATAGCCGGTCAAAGGAGTTACTTATGACATTCTTATGACACCTATGACACATATATGACACACATCTCCACATAAAATAGCCTATCCCATGAATGTAGGAAAACTCCATGTATACACAAATATATAATTTCCCTAATTAAATAATAGGGAAAATAAAAACTTACACTAATACCCCCCCATAAGCATAACTTAGGTGGGTAGTGTGGAAATATAAAATGGGTCCTGACAATTAGGCCTGATGAGGTACCCATGTACAAATGCAATCTCCCATAATATAGAGAAAAGGAAAAAACCCCTAGGAAAAAAATCCCCCCCAAAAGAGAGACATAAAAGAAAGGAAGAGGCTAGTGGCCCCCCCAAAGATGATGCTGCTGTAGATGTGGACCGTACTCCAAGAAGAGCTCATAGATGAATGAACTTGTTCTCGATGAAAGGTTTGGTGAAGATGTCTACAACCTGCTCTAAAGACTGGCAAAATATCAAGTCAATGACCTGACTATGAATAAGCTCTCGAATGAAATTCATGTGAATCTCTATGTGCTTGGTTTGCTAGTGCTGAACCGGATTCCTACAAATCTGAATGGTACTCTAGTTGTCACAATAAATGATGGTGGGCTGCTTGATAGGAATGCCAAACTTAGAAAGTATCCCCTAAATCCAAATAGCCTCAGTTGATCCAAAAATTGAAAGCTTTAGTTGAAAGATAATTTATAAATAAGAACAACACAATTCAAATAATGCTATCTCTGAAAAGAGATGTTTTATTTATCAAAATTCTAGACCCAAACATATGCTTATCTCTGAGAAGAGATGTCTGATTTCCATTTTGGGTTACATCTTCATTTATACATGTTTTGAAGGTGTGGGGAGGATATGGAAGGTCACCAATCTCAAGGGAGTTGAATTGGTTCGACTTCCATGATTTAAAACAATACAGAATTCGAGGAATTACTATTTTTAGAAACTTACTATTTTTAGACTACACTACTAAAATTAAAATTTAGGACACTTCCATTGGGTTTTAGGGGGTCAAACTTCATTGAGAAAAGCTCATGCCATCTCATGATGTTCCCCTCATTATTTTTCCAACGGTTCAAACGGCGAGTCAATTAGAGCTACAGTGCAAAAGTTATGGCTCCCAAAAGTTCCACCATCAAATGGGGTGGACCCATCACCCGAATTATCATCTGAATTATTGTCCAGATCATTCCTCCCTCTTTGAGAAGTAATGGTCCTCATTGCATCAATATTTATCATCAAGTGTGGTAGTTTTACTTCGATTTGATTCCCGTTGCATACTTGATTGTTCACCATTTCTGTCTGACCATCAGTCTGTGGATGGAAGGTTGTGAACTTCTTCAGCTCAATATCTATTTGCTTCTATTGTGTTGTTTGTGTAGTCATGGCTGTAACATCAGCCCTTTTGGATTCTTGTGGCTTGACTACCATGAGAACAAATTTCTTGGCACTAATCAGAGAGACAGATGTAGAAGGTGGTAATTTTGGTACCCTGTAGCGCCGTATCCCAAGAGTGAGAGTGATCCTTCTAGTTCTTGATTCATATATACCATGTCGATCATACATGAATGGCTGACTAAGGAGTACATCACAAATATCTAGATTGACCACATCACATAAGACCTCATCTTGGAAAGGTTGTATTGCATATGAGAGAAGACATTGGTGGGTGACACAGAGGTTTCTCCTTAGACTCAACCATCCAATGCTATATGGTTTTGAGTGAGGCTTCATGGACAGATTTAGGCTTTTCACAACATTAGTAGAGAGTAAATTATTTTGACTTTCACTATCAAGAATGAAATGTAGAGGCTTACCTTTCACCCATAACTTAGAGTGAAACAACCTTTCCTTGTCATCTAGCATCTTGTCATGTGTCTGTGATGAAGCAACAATGGCTTCAAGATCAACATCTATAATTTCTTCTTCAACCTCTTCAACTGCAGGGTCTGTATGAGGTAGAGCAAAGGATTGTGACTCAAAAATTAGTGATTTGATAGCACAACATTCTTCTTTGGAGCGAGTTCTAGATTTGTGATAATCACACCACTTCCCAGTCTTTCCTTCCTTTTGCTTCTAATTTTGGCATCGTGTTTGACCTTCTTTGTCACTTTTCCATTTTGAAGATTGATTCTTTATATTCATTCTTCCATACTTCTGCTCAATCTTTACTATGAAATTGTATGCCTCACCGATGGTTTCTAAATTGAAGAGTTCCATTTCTCCCCATATGTACCATTGTAGTCTGCCACGATATTTGAGAACCTTGTGTTTCTCACTTTCTTGGATGCCCAATCTCATAGATAGAGAATGAAAAATGTTAGTGTAATCTTGAATAGATTGTTCCTTACCTTGGAAAAGTGTTTGCCACTCTATATACAGATCATCATATGCTCTAATGGGGTAGTATTCTTCCTTTACAACATCTATGAAATCATCCCATGTAGGTTCTGTCTCAAGGCCAATATCATCTGCACTCTCTTTTTGTACACTTCCCACCAATTTTTGATAGGCAATGATGCTTTCAGAAGAGAAAAAGTAATCTTCTCTTTATCAATGAATTTATTTATAGAAAAATAAGATAAAAATTGATCCAACCAATTTTCTACTACATCAGCATTGATTTTGCCTTCAAATGTAGGGATATCAAAATTCACCTGAACCTTGAAGGGTGTTGGGGCACTGAAAGGATGCGCAGGTGTAGATGAGGAGCCAAAATTTACCATCAAGATTTGTTGGAGAGTTTGAGTGAATTATTGTAGCATCTGTGCTTGTTGTTGTTGGAGGGCTTCATTCACCATTTCATTGAAAGGATTGGATGCCTCAATGTTGTCTGCCATTTGAAGTCATTTGGAGCGAATAAGTGGATATTCTGCTGGTTCTATTTTCCACCCAAGCTTCCTATAATCTGACCTCATCCTCAAGATCATACACTCTAAAGAAAAACCACTCTGATACCACTAATCCAAAACTCAAAAGCTTTGGTTGAAAGATAATTCAAAAATAAGAACAACACAATTCAAATAATGCTATCTCTGAAAAGAGATGTTTTATTTATCAAAATTACAGACCCAAACATATGCTTATCTCTGAGAAGAGATGTCTAATTTCCATTTTGGGTTACATATTCATTTATACATGTTTTGAAGGTGTGGGGAGGATATGTAAGGTCACCAATATTGAGGGAGATGAATTGGTTTGACTTCCACGATTTACAACAATACAAAATTTGAGGAATTACTATTTTTAGAAACTTACTATTTTTAGACTGCACTACTAAAATTAAAATTTAAGAAACTTACATTAGGTTTTAGGGGGTCAAAATTCATCGAGTAGAGCTCGATGCCATCTCACGATGTTCCCCTCATTATTAGTTTTCCAACGGTTCAAATGGTGAGTCGATTGGAGCTATGGTGCAAAAGTTATGGCTCTTAGAAGTTCCACCATCAAATGGGGTGGACCCATCACCTGAATTGTCACTGCAATTATTGTTCGGATCATCAGTAGCTGCATTAATAGCTCCCCTATACTCTGCCTCTATGGATGATATAGAAATAACATTCTAATTTTTGCTAGACCAACTGATAGGACCAAAACCTAGAGAGAAATTGTAACCAAAAGTGGACTTGCAAGTCTGTGAATCGCCAACCCAGTCTAAATTTGTATATCCAACCAAGTTAACCTATATGCCAAATTTGTAATGAATCTCATATCTATGTGAACCCTATATGTAATGCAATATCCTCTTAGCTACTTTACAATGCAACTCATGAGGTTCCTACATAAATTTGGAGACAAGTCCCATTGCATATGATATGTCGGGCCTGGTGTGAGTCAAGTAGATGAGACTGCCAACAAATTGTCGATACCGAGTGGCATCAACTAATGGTGAAGAATAGTCAGCCTCAAGCTTGAATCTTTATAGAAATGGAGTCAGAGATGGCTTGCAATCAGCCATGTGAAACTGAGATAATAAATCAAGAGCATACTTAGGTTGTGCAAGAAAAATCCCTAAATCTGACTGTGAGATCTTGATGCCAAGGAAGTAGTGAAACAAACCCAAGTCTGTCATGTAAAATCTATCTTGGAGAGATGCCTTCACCACTAAAATAGCCGATGAAAAACTCCCAATGATCAAAAGGTCATCAACATAAAGAACCAGAATAGAGAGTGAGTCATCTTGCCACAAAAAGTAGACATTAGGATCAGAATGGCACCTAGTGAAACCCACTGTGAGAAGGAAGGAATCCATCTTGGTGTACCATGCCTGAGGGGCCTGTTTAAGGCCATAGATATATTTCCTAATTTTGCATACTAAGGAAGAATCCTAAACAAATATCGGTGGTTGCTTCATGTAGATCTCCTCCTCTAGGTCTCCATGAAGAAAGACACTCTTCACATCCATCTGGTGCACATCCCAACCATGTGCTACGGCAATAGCCAAGGTGAGTTAGATAGAAGTCATCTTTGCAATGGGTGAAAAGGTCTCTGAGTAGTCAATGCCTACCACATGTGAGAAACCCTTGGTGACCAGTTGTGCCTTGTATTTATCAACCGACCCATCTGCTGCAAACTTGGTCTGATATATCCACCTACATCGAACCATCTTCCTTCCCTAAGGAAGTGAAGTCAAATTCAAAGTGTGATTTTTGATTAAGGAAGAATATTCTTCCTCCATAGCACTATCCCACTCAAGTACCCCTAATGCCTCTCAAAAAGTTTATGGATCTGAAACTGAGGCAAAGAAGGCATGTGGATCTCTCTAAAAATCCCCCCTAGTATGTCTGTCATCTACGGGATCTCCTGCCCAAATGCCATCACTCTCAAGTGTCTATTTGGCCCAAAGTGGCCCAGAAGTGGGTGAGTTAGGTGCTAACTCCTCATCCTCTAACTGATTAGAGGTGGATGACTCTGCATCACTATCCTCACTATTTAAACTCGAAGAAGAAGAAGATGTCTCTGGCTCAGAAACCTACTGTGGCTGATCTGAATTTGAGGAATCATCATGAATAAGTAGATCTAATGAGAGAGAAGAAGTGCTAAGTGTTGAGTCTCTAGGACTCTCCTAAAAGTGGACACTTCTCTCAATGAACAAATCATGAGTGGTCAGATCTAGAAGGTGATACCCTTTAACACCATTCGAATATCCTACAAAGATGTAAGGCTTGGACTGACGTTCCATAGCTTTGAATTTCTTCTTCGATATGTGGGCCATGGCTGGGGATCTGAAAACCCTAAGGTGCTCAACATCAGGTTTCCTTTTATGCCAAGCTTCAAAGGGTGTTATCCCTTTCAAAGCTTTGTGAAGAACCCTATTTTGAATGTAGCAAGCACAATTGATGGCTTCAGCCTAGTATTGTGGTGCTAAGGATTTGGAGTGAATCATATAGCTACCCATCTCTTTCAAGAACCTATTTTTGTGTTCTACAACCCCATTCTATGAAGGACTGTAAGTGACTGTGTGCTATAAATCAATCCCCTCTGTGGTGCAAAACTACTCAAACCTATTGTTGACATACTCCCCTCCATTATCAGTTTGAAGAACCTTGATGGATTTTTCACTCTGTTTCTCAACAAGAGCCTTGAAGTTTAGAAAATTTTCAAACACTTCAAATTTTTGTTTGAGAAAATATATCCAAGTGTACCTAGATAAATCATCAATGAAAGTGAGGATGTACTTGGCCCTTGTGAAAGATGGTTTGGGAAAGGGTCCCAATACATCACTGTGGACTAACTCCAAAGGTTGTGAAGCCCTCCAAGCTTTTCCTTTGTCAAATTTTTCTGCAGGATGCTTCTTAAGGGAGCATCCCTCACAAATTCCTTTTGAGAATTGGACACGAGGAAAGCCAATGACCATGTCATTTTTGCAAAGTTGTTCAAGGTAGCAGTAGTTAAGGTGGCCAAACTGCTCATGCCATAATTTGCTAGCTCCATCTGAATGAGTCAACAATGCTATTGGAGAAGAATATGGTGCAAAATGTGAGAAGGTGTATAACCTTGCTTGGTGATCTGCCCTACCCACTGCCACTATAGTATCACTATGCAACTCCCTTATAGCCACTGAATCTGGTGAAAACTCAACTCTCATGCCCCGACCAATGTGAGTGATTTGGTACACTGATAGGAGATTGGTTAAAAGAGAAAGAACACTTAAAACATTATTGAATGTTCCTCCTTCCATTTCGACTGACCCTCTCCTTGCAACGAAAACTGATGTGTCATCACCCAAACTAATTAAAGTCATGCTACAAGGCTCTAAAGATGAAAACTCAACTAGTGAAGAGCCCATGTGGTGAGAAGCACCCAAATCAATGACCCATGATGATGTAGATGCTGTAGTTGCTACAAGGGCCTTACCCTTTTCTTTCTCCTTACCCTTGCCTTTTGCCTTAGTATAATCTTGGGTAGATGAATTCTGCTTGATGGACTTAGGAACACCTATGTTGTGATTCTCTAGAAGATGAGTTAGGTGATCTATTTGTTTCTTCATGCATTTGCGTTCATCATGCCTTGTATTTTTACAATAGGCACACTTAACCTTCTCCTTCTTAGGTTTAGCATTGGAGGAGGAAGACTCAGTGTTGTTTTTGGCAATATTATTGTTTTCTTTCTTCTTATCTTGGTCCTTGTTCTTTTTCTTCTTCTCCTTTGTTGAAGTCTTATCCTTACCATTTCCAGCTATCAAAGCTTGGAGTTGAGTAGACTTCATTATGCCCATTTGGGTTAGTTTATCTTTCTCCCTAGTCAAGTCGGCAATGAATGAATCCAAAGAAGGCATTTTCCATGTAGTACCAAGGGCACTTTTTGTGGCATGGAAAGTGGAGACAAAGACTGAATAACTTGGACCTAACTTTGTGAGAATAGATAGGATGAGTTGATCATCTTTCTTCTCTATCCCACATTCTTTCAATTTCAATCTAAGGGCCTTAAACTTAGTGAATAAGTCCTGTAGGGTGTCAAAGTTGCTAGGATTTAGACTTATGAGTTTGTTTTTCAGCTCATGACCTCTCATCTCATCAAGCTTCCCAAATAAGGTTTCTAGGGTGTCCCATATGTCTTTGGGAGTCTTGGAGGTTTCTAAATGGAAGAGAAGTTTTGGAGACATAGACAAGCTCAATAATCCATAGGCTTCATCACTACAGTTGTACCACTTGACCTTTTCAACATCAATGCTAGGTTCTACTTTAATACCAATGGTGATCCTATACAACCCTTTGCTTCTAAGAATAATTGACATTTTAACCTTATATTCATGATAGTTAAAGGGTGTTAGGGGTTTAAGTTGAAAATAATCTATTTTAAGCTGAATTTAGGTGAAGTTGTGTTGATTGCAAGTTGTGAAATTATGCAAAAAGGAAAATGAAAGCAAAGATTGCAAGTGATAAAAAGCAATCACACCCCCCCAAAATGTTGAGCCCCCTCCAAATATGCAAGTGCACACTCAAAAGACATTGGGATTAGCTGAGAATGCATCTTAGAGCAATCAGTGCAAGACTTTAAGCAAACAGGACGGTAGACTCAGCCAAAAATGCATCTTGGGAGACCAAAATTTTAGGCACTTTATAAAGTAGTGCATTTTTGACAATTATCTAGCCTAAGTTGTGGAAAATTGAAAACTAAGAACTTTTTCAAAAGATGACACTCAAATTTGAGCTACCATTTGCAAAATTTTAAAGTTTTAATTTCCCGTAAACTAGTAATTTTGCAAAAAAAACACTAAAACATTAAAAAAATGCCTATTTTGAGAGAGAAATTAGCCTTCCAACCACTCATTAGACTCAACACAGAGCGAGAAATCCAATATATGTCTTTGTGAGGGGGAATTGGCCTCCTGCCAACTCGGGCCTCACCCTTCATCTTCAACAGGCGAAGATACAAGTTTAAATTTAAACCCCCAAATTACCCACAATGTAAAATACAACCTTAAATATTCATTTTTTAACCAAATTGATTGATTTAAGATTTGAAAAGTCAAATTTGACTAAGAATTTAAGAAACAAAGGCATATTTCACCAAATAGAGGCTGTGTGAGGGCCATGTGGGCCGAAAAAGCAAGCAACAGAATACGCTGAGTTTAGAGATATGCACCATTGGGCAATGTCAGGACTTTGCTGTCCAATATTCACCAGAACCTTGCAGTTCTCAGCATCCAAACCCACATCATCAGGTCTTGCAAACAATTTGTTCATAATGAATATCAGCCTTGGTTGTGATTTCACCAAACACCATGACCATGTTGGTCTTCGTGCAGGTCTCACGTGCTACCTTGCTATCAGGATCCTGCTCCAGACATCCATCCAACATTGCATTAGATATTTGATCACACTGTTTGTCTGGGTGTCCCTCATTCACAGAAAAGTATCCATCTAGAGCGATTTCTTGGAAAATCTAACACAAAAAGCAAGGCCGAAGCTAAGAGAGTGAAAGCGCCAGCCAAGATGAGGAAGAGTTAAAACACTCTCTCTCTCTCCTAGGCAACTGCAGTGGATACCAAATCTGAACCTTTCCAAGCTAAAAAAACTCAAAAAAAAGAAGTTTGGATCTCTTTCCCATGCAGCACAAGGAGAAAGCTTCAATGCCTTGCTACAAGCAAAGAAACAAGTAAAAGATCCCATTTGCTTCAAAGAAACAGGGAGAACTAGAAATATCTCCCAAAAATTTTCAAATTTCACAAAAAAAATGCCTTAACAAAGCTCTAGATTTTAATGAAAGCAATAGCACAATAGACAACCAGTTATCGGGGTGGCTCTGATACCATATCGGAGGATTCGCCAAGGTCCAAATAATGAGGATGCATGGGTCGTGGTTGCACATGATGAAGCAAGTGAATACCACAAAATGCTAAAGTAAATGAAATCAAACAAGAGACAATTGCATAGACAATTTGGAGAAAATCGAATATTTCATTAACGTAAGATGGCCAAAGTGAAGAATACATATGGGAGAGCTAGTAAGTAACTCCTCCACAAATGGTGGTCAAAGCACCCAAAGAAAGACTGTAACTCCTCCATGAAAGGTGGTGACAAGGTGCTAAGAATAGAGAAGTAACTCCCATACCCAAAATAGCCGGTCAAAGGAGTTACTTATGACATTCTTATGACACCTATGACACATCTATGACACACATCTCCACATAAGCTAGCCTATCCCATGAATGTAGAAAAACTCCATATATGCACAAATATATAATTTTCCTAATTAAATAATAGGGAAAAATAAAACCTACACTAATAGGGACTATTTAGGTCATGCTCAGTTCATGTTGAGGTCACCTTAGTGCCCCTTTCCATATGCTCTCATCATTTTGCAATCAATTTAATCCAAACACTCTCACCTTTTTACGAGCAAGTATGTTATCATTCTCTAACAAGTTAAGATACCTCAAAATGCCAAAAATATTCATAACATTTCAAAAATTGAAAAATATTTGTCATGTCTAAGCCTAGTCATTTATCCTTGATCTACCTTGTTAGGGTATGGTAATTGTTACGATACTTTATTTTGCTTTTATATTCATGCTTTCTATTTTGTTTATTTCAAGTTGTTTGTTTTCTTGCCTATTTGTTTGGTTTCAACATTGTTGCCTTGAATCAGTCTATATGTGTTCACTGAGTGATTCCTCAAGCACATTATTCTTGAGTCTATCCATATTCATACGTCAATATTATCATCATGGTTTTTATCATTTGTGTATTATTTTTGAGTGTTTATTGGATATTAGGAGTCAATCCTTATGCATATTTTGGCCAAGTCTTTATGGTGTTCTATCATGAAGCCTACCATCACATGCTACAAAAAAAAATAGCTTCAAGAAGGTCTACAATCAATGGAGCCGTAGAATTTTCACCTTGGCACCTTGCAAATCCTCCCATCCCACCCTTGATCAAATCAACTCATTAACCATTCTAGTTATATCATTTCTAATTAGGATGAGCATCTCCTCATTGGTAGGTACAATTGAATCATTCACACTGATGAATCTTATTCTTCTATTCATCTATTTACTCACTTTGCACCCACTCATCTTTAATCTATATTCTATGTTATATCTTTGAGTTATGCTTGCTAATCAGCCCTAAGTAGGGCATAATCATCTTTAGCCAATCCAAGTCCACTTAATGATTATAACCGCCTATGGGCAAATCATTATTTTAACTTTTAATCCTGATTGTAACTACCTTTGGGAAAATGAGTATCCTTTTTACATCAATGCATACACACATTTTATCATTTGGATTAATCTCAATCATAGGTTAATTCCACCTTTCTTCTTGTTTATTTTAGAGGGATTGCTCATCAAAAAATGTGACAACCACTCCATCAAGGGGGCATCATCATAGGCTTCCCAAACACCATTTGGAGATTTGTTCTTCAATCATATTTTTTTTTGGCATACAAGCAATCTCTCATTATTTGAGAAGATGCTACTATGCTTATAGCTTACAATGCCTTCCCAAATAGGGATAAACTTTAGACACCTAAATCTGGCCACCAATGAGCTCTAACCAAGATTTTGACCAATTTCCACCTAAAGTGCACAATTTAGCCTAAAAACACATTAAAATATTTGAATATGACATATTCAAGTTCCAATTTTGGCTAGGGTATATCACAAAATGGGGTAATGCAATTTATGAGCCAGCTAACTTTGATCAGATCATTCTGAGTCAAAATGTTAATTTTACACCTGGGTACTTTGGATTGATATTTCATATCAAATCTCTTACACAAGATGCGTTCCTTTATTATTTTCTCTTGATAACATCCTAAATAGGATAACAGATCCAATGCATCTGACATCACCTTCCAATTCCAATCCAGTCAAAATTTAGACCAATAACAAGGCATTCCGATCAATTTGAGTAATTTATGCACAGAGTGCTTAATCATGCTTAAGAGATAATTAATCCAAGTTAGAGCCTAATTAAGAATTCCATGGAAACTTGTTGAATACTTATGTTTGGAAATGAATATTGAATATCTGTATCATCAGGGGACCTCATTTCTTGGGAAGACCTCCTTAGGCCATAAATGCCACAAATATCAGGATTCATGCCTCCCATGCCTCATCAAAACCCTCCATGCCTCTTAATTTCTCTTCTATGCCAAATATTTATGAGCCTATTTAACAATCTTAATTCTAAAAAAATGAATTAATCCTCAATGACACATCTTCATCTTAGGATGGATAGTTTAGGTTAATTTTGATCAATCTCAAAAATCTATAAATAGGAGGCCTTACCACATAATTTTTAATCTATTTTGGTGCAAAGTTATTATGCTCAAATATCTTCAAAAACACATGATTATGCAAAGTTATAATGTAGAATTGATTACAAAGCTTCATGCAACTAGTGTTACCATGCCAAATTGATTCCAAGCCAAGCCACAAGCCAAAGGTGCCAAGGAGAGATGGAGGTAGCCAAGCTTCCATTGCCAAGGACTTCATGAGCACAAAGCTAACCAAGCCACTACTATGAAGGCATTTAGAGCATCCAAATAAGGTGAATAAATTCTTATTGTTTTTCTTTACTTTTTAGTTGTATTTATCATTTGTTTTTGTTAATAAGCTCACCCTAGTAACTAGGCATGAAGATGTTATCTTAGTGTATTTGTGATGGTTTCATTCACTAACACCATACTAATCTCCTCTTCTTAGTCAAATTCCTAGTTCACAACCTTTAAAAAAAAATCCAATAGAAAACTTGAATCAGGTTGGTCTTGAGCATAAAGGGCATACACCCTTTTGAGAAAAACATGTATGCCCTATGAAATGCCATGTTTTGGATGGAAAATAAATTTGTTGAAATTTTTGAGTTAAATGTTGTATGCCCTATGTAGTACAAATGGCATACAATTATATCTATCTCTATACTTTTTCAATTAAAATGTATACTATGGGGGTGGGGAAAATTGTATTGGGTTTGTATAAAAGGGTGGATGCACAAAGTTAGGGGACAAAAAAGTGGATAAAATGAAAAACATAAAACCTTTTTTGTAAAGGGCATACACCCTTTAAAAAAAATCATAGCAAACTTGATTTAAGTTGGTCCTAGACCTAAATGGAGTATGCCCTTCACAAAGGGCATACACCCTTTTGAGAAAAGGAAATATGCCCTATGAAGTGCCATGTTTTGGAGGGAAGAGAAAAATTTAGAAAATTTTCTCTTCCATCCAAAACATGGCATTTCATAGGGCATACATCCTTTTCTCAAAAGGGTGTACAATCTTTAGGCTTAGGACCAACTTGAATCAAGTATATAAAAAAGGGTGGATGCCCTTTTGATAAAATCACGTATGCCCTATAAAATGACATGTTTTGGAGGGAAGATAAAAATTTAATTTTTTTTTGAGGTAAAGGGCATATGCCCTATGTAGTACAAAGGGAGTACTCCTTATGTAGTACAAAGGGCATACTCCTTATGTTTTACAAAGGGCATACACCCTATGTAGTACAAAGGGCATACTCCTTATGTAGTAAAAAGGTCATACACCCTTTATACTAAAGGGCATATGCCTTATGTAATATAAAGGGCATACACCCTATGTAATACAAAGGGCATATGCCCTATGTAGTACATATGGTGTATACCATTTAATAAAGGGTGTATGCTCTTTGATATATAGTATTTTTTGTGTTGTTTTTTGTTTATGTATTAAGATATATTTAGTAAAATAAATGTAATAAAAAATTATAAGTTTACATTTAATTCATATTCTTATACATTAAATTTATTTTACTAAATATAATAAATTAGAGCCATTCTACATCTTATGAAATCAATTCCAGAGCTATAGGAGTTACTATTTAAAAGTTAATTTTTCAAAATCCATTTTAGTGAATACTTCATTTTTAGAATTTTAGGATTGAAAAATGACAAAAACATTAGAGTTTTAAAGCTCTAATCTCAATTATGGATGTTACTGGTTGAGATAAATGATCAAGATATAGATAGGGAATATGTTAAAAATAATGTAGTATATACATAATATGATGGGATGGAACTTTTGCTACCTACTTCATCTATGCCAAGGATTAAGGCAATATAAGCTTGTATTATTGATATCTAGTGTTGCTTCACCTAATAGCATATCAAGTGAAGATTGCCTTCCCAATAGATAGAAATACAATAAGGAATAGCTATTAAGGTAAGCTTGCCTTCCCAATATCTAGATTTTATTTCCTTCTAGATTAAGGCATAACTATCAAGGGAAGTTTGAATTTTGATTGATAGTTTTGTTCTTATTATAACTACTTAGTTATGCCCTACCTGATATGGTAAGGGAAACTTGATTCTCGAATAGAACCTCACTCTTATCTTATTGTTGACTATTTTGACCATAAGTCAAAATACGTCAACCCCCCATAGTTGAAAACTTGTATAAGGGTCCAAAAGGGTCTTGTAATGTGTTCCATGATCCTAGTGATGTAATTTGATGTGTCTTTAGCCTTGGTCATATTTAATTTTAGTCCCTTGTGTCATTTCATGTCATTTGAGATCATTTTGAGTTATTTATGAAGTTTGTATGCTGTGAATTATAAATCAAGTGTATAAAGATGTCATTCAATGTCCATGTGTTAGTTAGGTGTTAGAGTAACTAAATTAAGTTGACGAACTATAGGTTCCAATTTTAGAACAAAAAAATTAGGTAGTTAGAGAGAGTTTGGGTAGTTGTATAGATTATAGATCATATTTGACATACAGGGAAGACTTTTACAGTGACCCTTCAGGTCCTTTGAACTCACTTCCATGCTTAATCATCCTTGAAGATCTCAAAAATGGCATAAAACCATTTCATTCTTCCATCACTCTCTCAGGTAGGCATAAAGAAGCAATTAGTTTTGGTTTAGTACAAACAACATGAGTTGAATCAGGGCAAATGCACTTGGTGATAGGTAGTAATCCTTATCTATTTCAAATCAATGGTAGGATGTCCAAGTTTGGTATAAAATGCTTTATTAAAAATTGTTTAGAGTGCTAGTAACACATTTCTACATATACATCCCATATCTTACATGGTTTCTCTTTGTTTGAGTTGGTATATACAAACCAAGTACTGTATGTGATGTTGGAGACTATGAATACCTTTACCATGTGGTTCTCAATCATGTTTACACATTTTAAAGTCAAATATTGAGTAGATTTTTCT
Source organism: Torreya grandis (assembly GCA_037957365.1). Classification (NCBI taxonomy): domain Eukaryota; kingdom Viridiplantae; phylum Streptophyta; class Pinopsida; order Cupressales; family Taxaceae; genus Torreya; species Torreya grandis. The sequence goes on along the minus strand of JARHVA010004580.1, from coordinate 79,753 downwards.
CATATTGCTAGTTGAAAACTATATCATAGTCTATAGATGGTTTCCAACTTTCACAGAGGCTTATATCCCTATTTGACCTTCATAAAAGTGGAAATACAAGGTAACATGTTATGTTTTGATCTCTCACTACATAGTGATCAATATATTATTGTGGAGGTTTGGTTTCAAAGGATAATACTAATGAGGAACATAGTCATATGAATACACTGTCAGACTTCCCTGCATACATTCACCTACAGTCAGGTGCAAAAGAGCCTTACATAGCCATGATTATAAAGCACCAAGTTTTTGGGGTGTTGATATATTTTCCAAGGTGAAATCAATATTTTTGAACTATCCAAATAGTTTTAATCCTGGTTGTGATAACCAATTCTTGACACACTGCCTTTATTCTACATATACACCTATATGTGGTCCTAATAGAGGAGAGAACATTGAATGTCAGGTGTTTGAATTAGTTTGAAGCCTCTTTGAGGTCTAGAAACATGGAAAGTATCATTGTGAAAATGGTGGAGTCATAAGGTGACAAACAGACTTGAATCCATGCTCATAGTTCAAAAAAATTGTTAAAGGGATTTTTTACCTTAAACTCTCTAAAATAGGGATTCTACCCTACTTTTGATCCTCTCATGGTGGATTATCTTGAAGTGTAAACTAGTCTAGTGGTTTCCATCATGCAGAGCCCAAGCTTAAAGGAAATAACTTGCAAAGGAAAATAGATTGATTGGCCATGAGAAGAGAATGAAGATTGGCTTCCATTTCAAGTGAAAATACATTGTAGATACTCAATAATCTACAACACTGTTGAAGCCTTAATGGTCTTATAGTGCAATTTGATTCAATAGAAACATACCTATAGACAAGTAGCTCTATTTGAATAAAGGTCATACTAGTAGACCAAACAACATTTGAGGAAGTTGAGACACAAGGTCATGACACTGGTAAGCACCTACAGGGGTCCCTTTTGTTCTCAAAAGGGCACCTATAGGTTGATTGAAGCTGATAGTACATGAAGATTGATAGTTTGAAGGTTGGATTGGTATTAAGCATGATATGAATGTAATTGGCTATGAGATGAGATCAGATACTTTAAGGACAACCTAAGACACATGACATAGGGCTAAATCATATAACTCCACATACAAGAAACCTCTAAAAAATTGCAACCTACAGTCAATACAATCCTTGGATTAGCTTGGGAAAATGAGGAAGGAATGGTTTAAAATCATAGAAAGAGTATAGGATGGGTTAAAATTGAATATAAAAACTCTCAGAGTGGTAAATAAATATTCCAAAATTCCCTCAATAAGCAAATATCTAAACCTATAGTCAGAATTCAAGGCTCTTAGACCCAAACATAGTTCTGTGCATAGTTCTCATATTCATATAAGTCTATCTTAAGGTTTTGACATGTTAATGAATCTATAAGTGTGATAAAATTGTTAAATTTTTTAAAGATAGTCACCAATACCTACTTGAGCCCTCCATGGCATTAGTTTAGGTGGGACAATAGGGGAAGCACCCTCTATTCATTCTCAGGTAGAGGGCACTCCTAGTCATTTTAGATTACAAGAAAGGGTGTGAAGGGTAAGAGGAAGATGTAACGAGTATTATAACATTTAAATAAGGTGTGGAGAGTTTTTTTGGCATGAATAAACATGGAGGATACCCTACATGTGCTGGAAACTACATAGGGTGGTTTTAAGTAATGAAACACAAGTTAGGCTTATTAGGCCTAAAGCCCTAATGGGGTCTCAATCTTAGTTCTAATATCAAATTAACCTCTTAACACATTTTATGACCTTTATGGTGAGGTATAAGGTTGTTTTAAGCTATTGGTTTTCAAATAAATGACACAAGTTAGTCAAACTTGACCAATTTCACCTCAGACCTATTTAGAATGCACTCCCAAGCTTGAGAGTCTAACTTCAAGAGATTCCAATAGTAAAAACACATTTCATGGAGATATAATCATTTATTCATGGTTTAAATAGGTCCCAAATCTAATTTTATTGGAATTTGTTCATGGTTTCAATTGCTAGGTTTTATGAACAATTGTTAATAGTCTGAAATACTAAAAACCCTACTAAACCCTTAGTTTTGACTTGATTAGAAAAAAATAAGTGGGAATGAATCCAAAAGGAGTAATATTACCTATAAAATTTAATATAATTATATATAACTCTATTAGGCTCCATAACACATGATTTTTCTAAACCCTACTTATACAAACAAGCCTGAAATAAGGTTTTTTTGTAGAAATTTATGTGTTTTATAGGTACAGAGAAGAATGAAAATGTGAGAGTAATTTTGGGAGGTCAAGTGGGAAATATTATAACTCTCCATTTCCATTTATCACTTTATAAAAACACACAAACATATCTACTAACTCATTCATTTTAGGCAGTCTATGGCATATAGTGGAAATGAAGAATGACTGCTAAGTGAGAGGATGATAAGTCTAATTGGGAGGCCTTTTAAGGTCTGATTCATGGATTAGAAGGTAAGGTGACTATTTATAGGTTCCATATAATACTTTACATGTATTTTATTTATAAAATAAATATCATTTGGGTGACAAATGCAAGGATAGACCTATAAAGCTAGTGATGGTGACTGCAAAAGGTGAGAAAAAGTGTCCAAAAGAAGGCCATGAGTTAGGGACACATATAATGATTATTGTGGAATTATTTTAACCCATCCTTTATATTTAAAATATTTCATATCTACCTAATTTGGACTAATGAAAATAAGCCTAATGATGAAGGTAGTTTCAAGAAGTGATTTGAAGACCCCTATACCAAGTTTGGAGAGTTACTATGTTTTAGGTGGACATTTATCGAAGAGGACCTTACAAAAATATATTATCCACTTCATATTTTTTAAATTCAAATATTTATCATGCCTTGACATGTGGAATTCTGAACCTTGAGCTCCACTTTCTTCTCTCACTTCTCACATTCTATAAATTCAAGCCATTTTGGCTATTGTAGTTTTGTCCATGTCTAGTATGGTGAAGCCCTACTAGTTTGAATACTAAAATTTGCCTTTGAATAAATATTTTAATCTGGTTTTGGTTCTACAATTCCTTTCCCAAGTATGTAGAGTGGTAACATGTTTAATGATAAGTGTTAATCACTTAGCTTTACATTCATCTCTCTCTCTCTCTCTCTCTCATAATGTGTGTAAGTAATTCATTCTCTAATAGGTCACATGGAGTATAGTCAATGCCCTTGCGTATATCTAAGTGTATGAATTTGTATTATTTTCTAATATTAGACTTATTGTCCTTTAATTTTTTAAGTGTAGTACATATCACTTGCATGTTTGAAATGCTTATGTTGGAGTCCCATAGAAGTTTGAAGCCAATCTTGTGAGTAACCTTTCATAGTGGAGATCATGGTAGTCAAGTGGATATCATTTTGGTGTATCACATTGTTATAATAGATAATTTTCATGTTCCCTTTGATCTCTTTTCACATAAGTAAATAGTTAGAATAGGTGATAAATGAATAAAGATCAATCCAGAGAGCTAGCCTTTAAACCTAGATGTCTACCTCTACTATAGGTAACCCACAGGCCTATAGGTATTTTAATTTGACAAAATATTAGAGTAGGATTGAAAAACATTCTCTAGGGTGAGATATTTGGGGAAAAAACCTACCTATGTTCATTTTTTATAATATATTCTTAACTATCAATAGAAGCTTATTCTTGATCTATAACTTACATATGTTATTTCCCTACCTACATAACTATGTCATACCTAATTATCATATGTTTTTGGTAAGGAAATCCTACTTCATAATATATATATAATAAGAAATAAAGTTTTAAATCATGTTACATATGTAATTTTTATCTATACCATTGAGTATTCCCTACCTACTTTACCTACTTGAGTATGACATACCTATTTTACCTACTTAAGTATGCCCTCCTTGATTGAATACCCAAGCCATATCTTGATCTTGAGTATGACCTACCCAAATACACAAATCATATATTTATCTTGACTATGCCTTACTTTACTTCTTGTACTTGAGTATTCCATACCTAATTTAAACCTACGTGAGTATGCCCTACCTATCTATTCTTTTTGACCTACCAATTTGACTATGCCTTACTTACATGAGTATAATTTATCCAATTGAATACCCAAGACATATGTTGATATTGAATACCCATGTAAAATCATGAATGTATTGATATTACCCAAGACATATCTTGAATCCCTGATACTTGGTTGAATACCCAAGCCATATCTTGAAAGGAGAAGGGGCATTATCATGCTTTAAAATTAGTAGAGGGGCCATTATTAGATCAAGGGATGAAAGAGAGCGAGAATTATCAAGGGATGCTAAAAAATAAATAGAGGGGAATTTTCATATATGTAGAGAAAGGAGATGTGGAATTTATCGATCCATATATTGAAAAAACATGGGTCATTATAACCTATATAGAGAAAGGAATGACTAGGGATGATCAAGAAAAAAGGCATAAAGGTAGTTTTGGGATGAATTCTTAAATAATTTGTGGAATTTTTGATCAATGGATATATTATTATGCATAAATGACTGACCTATAACATGTAACCTATAACATACCTATAGTAATGATATAATCACTCATACATGTCATATACCACATACCTTGTACTATAAGTAGGTATGATGTCACTCATACATGACATCTACCTATAGTCATGATATGGTCACTCATATTAGACATGAATGTAGTTAACCAACTTAATACACTTCATTTATAATAGAAGAAATCAAAACACAATTCAAAAATCATCCTAAAAATATACCATTCACTCCAAAACAAATGTCAAATAGATTGGCCAATCCATACATGCTTAAATTATAATCTCTTGCATGTATGTTCTAACATTTTTAATATAAATTCTCCCTCATTATCCCTCATCATACTAATAACTCCCTCAATGGACCTAATTATCCTTAATCATAACCTAATGAACTTCATCATCCCTAATAATCCCTAATCATTCCCTCATCATCCCTTATTGGCCCTCATCATCCATAATCATCCCTCATCATCCCTAATCACTCACTCATTGAACCTCATCATCCCTTATCATCACTCATCACTCATCATTCCCTCATTATCCCTCATTTTCCCTCCTATATTTAATCACTCAATCATCAACCCTCATCATCCATCATCATCCCTCATCATCCCTAGTCACTCCCTTATCATCCCTCATCATCCCTAGTCACTCTTTCATCACCCTTCATTATCCTCATCAAACCTGATCACTCCCTCATCATCCTTTATTATTCATAATCATTACCTAATCAACCCTTATCATCCCTAATCACTCCCTCATCATGCATTATTATTTATAATCATTACCTAATCATCCCTAATCACTCCCTCATCATCCATCATCATATCTAATCACTTACTCATTATCTATCATTGTCACTCATCATCCTTAATCACTCCTTCATTGAACTAAATCACACTTAATCACTCCCTTATCATCCCTCATCATCCTTAGTCACACCCTCATAAACCATCAATGTACCTCATCATCCAAAATCACTCCCTAATCATCCCTCATCATTCCCTAATCATACCTTATCATCCCTCATAATCCATAGTCACTCTATAATCATCCCTCATCATCCTTTATCAATCCATTCTCATCATTCTTTCTCCCTAACCACTCCCTCATTAGACCTCATCATCTTTAATAACTCCTTCATAAACCCTAATAATTTATCATTATCCTTAACCACCCCTTCATCACCCCTCATTGTCCCCAATCATCCCTTATCACTTAGTCATTATCCTTCATCATCCCTCAATATACCTAATCACTCCCTCTCCATCCCTCATTATCCCTAATCCTCATCCCTCTCATCCCTAATAAATCACTTATTAACCTTCACAGTCCCAAATTTTACTCAATCAAATAAATATCAAATATTGTGTTGAATTTATTTTTATCATTATAGAACTTAGGGTTTAGGGTTTAGGGGATTGAGGTTCAAGAAATTTTTGGCTTATATTTTAGTGCTTAAGTTTTAAGATTTTTGGGTTTTATTATTATAGTTTTTATAAGTTTTTGGATTAGGGTTAGGGTTTTAATTTTAAGGGTTTGGGTTAAGGATTTTAGGGTTTTATGATAAGGGTTTAAAATTTTGGGTTACTTTTAAGGGGTTGGGTTTTAAGGAGTAATGATTTTAGAGTTTTATGGTAATATTTGAAGGATTTATGGGTTATGGGTTTGAGTTTTAGGGTTTATAGTTTTATGGTTTATGGTTTTATAGTTTAGGGGTTTAGGTTAGGTATTAGGGTTTCATGTTTATGGATTTGGGTTTTTGGGTTTATTGTTTTATGGTTTTGGATTAAAAGTTATGGTTTATGGATTTAAGGGTTTGGGGTTTAGAGTGGTTTAGGTTTTAGGTCTAGGATTTAATGGTTAAAGGTTTGGAATTTTTGGGTTTATGGGTTTATGGTTTAATGTTCTAAGGTTTAGGGTTTTATAGTTTTATTATTTAAGGGCTTTTGTGTTTTTGGGTTTAAGGTTTTAAGTTTATGGAGTCTATGGTTTATGATATGGAGTTAGGGTATGGGGTTAGGGTATTGGGTTTATATTTTATGGGGTTTAGGGTTTAGGATTTTAGGGTTTTAGATTTTTATGTTTTTTGGGTTTGGGGAACTCAAGGTATATGGTTTTTAGGTTTTATGGTTTTAGGGTTTTAGAATCAAGGTCTAGGTTCTTACATCTTAGGTATTGTGTCTTTGTATAGGGTTTAGTGTATGGTTTTTAGTGTTTAAGGTTTTTGGGTTTGAGACTTTTAGATTTAGGGTTTTGTGTTTATTTATTTAGGTTTGGTGTTTTGAGATTGGGTTTTTGGAGTTTATGGGTTTAGGTTTAGGGTCCTTACAAGTTTTAAATCACATAAAGGGATCATATTCACAAGGGAACCACTAAACACCACCTATTAATAGGATAATGGCTAGTATTTTTTAACACCTTAGTTTATTAGAGTTCAAAAGTAATAAATATATATTAAGAACCATTCCACATATGAATCTATTATCATAGTGAAAGCATAATCTCCCCCTGAAGCACATTATGTCCACATATCATTATTTCCAATGCCTAAAAATATTCTTACATATAATGGGTACCATGCTTAGATGTTAGACTTTATCAGCTAGATTATGCCTAGTTTTAGATGTTGGTAACCACCTATTTATCTATCCAGTGATCCACTCTACTATGGATCTAGAATATCAATGAATTTCAATTCATATCCTTTATTGACCCATAAATGGTGGTAATCAAGAACACCACTAATATTTTCCATCAATGGCTACATCTGGGATTGGCTCAAATTTGGGATTAGATCAACTCTTAATTTGGGAGACTGAATCCCTTTCCCATAGAGTTTTCTTTGGTAGATAGTGATATATTCCTAGTATAAGACCTTGAAAGTGGGACCATAAACCACATGTATTTAGCTAAATATTGAATAGTTCTAAACCAAAACCAACTATATACATGTGTGTGCTTGACCATGATCAATGCATCGATCAATGACATAACCCACATTGATGCATAGTAAAATGGTTGGTTCATATTCAACTATGAAATCAATTTGTAGTGAACTTGAGACTTCATTCTACATGAATATATTCCTCAGTCATATATTCTCAATCACACTAGAATTAAATCTAATCAAGCATGTGGGATGTGCCATGTATATCAGCCTAACACTTGAGAGGCACCCCAGGTGGACCAAACCGTAGATCATCTAGCCAATTTTGCATTTAAAAATAATTACAAATCTAATCAACCATGAGTGATATTTTGGCTAATGATATTCATGGGGACTATTTTTATTATAGATTACATAATAATGTAGTAACACAAATTTATAGGGATGAATTTGAAAGGTACCTACATCTCTCTAGTCACTAGTGGCCCCAAATTTAGTCTTAACCTCTAACACAAAAAACTAAAGCTCCTACTTCACCTAAGGAGGATGGAGCATCTTCTTTTATTTCACTATTAATTCCCACTCCTACCACTGTTATTTCCCCTTCACCTCACATTACACCCAATTTTGGGCAACCAACTACCCTTTTCTAAAAAACATCCCTTGTTTATCAAATAAAGCACAAGACCCTTCCATCCTTTCCCAAGGATGTGCACAAAGGACTTAAAATAGGTCTACTTTATAAAGGGGGTACTCTTTATGAGGAATTTAAGGGAGAAGGTAAAGAATATGGAGGTAATAAAATCTTGGAAGAATCAAAAGAAGAGGTAGAGAAAAAGGACCAATTTGATATAATTGAAGTGGAAGAGTTAGAATAAATAAGACCAAAATGGGTTGAATTTATAAGAATAAAACTATTAGAATAAGAAGACAAGTAAGAGGATAAGGAACTACACTCTGATGCAAACTCAAGATGAGTAATACCTACTCAAGAAAGCATTCATAGTTATGTCTAGGTCACTAGTACCATGATTCAAGTTCTTCCTTTACAGTTATAACATAAGATACATAGGTTTTAACCTCTACACATGAACTACTTGGCAATCCCCTTCAAGGCCACCTTCCCTTTCAAGATTATCCCCTCAATTAATAGTGTCATTGACATAACCCTCTCCCATTTATACCTCTAATATGACCATTCATAAACTTTAGGACAAAAAAATACGTGGTGGATACCACACCATAGAAGGATGATGTAAGCATTGGCAGTTTTACTCAAAACACTCTCTACTTTCCTATCTAAATAAATGCCTCAATGCTACCCACTAGTATCAATCCAAATTATACCTATGAATATACCATTAAATAAGTCTAATGAGGGGATATTATGGTTACCCAATGGGTGAAATATGATCAACCTAGGCATAAATATAAAAAAGGCCTTGTTATGATAGAATTACTATTAATGAGCACCCATTTTGACAAACAAAGTGGCACCATAGAAAGGGTGAGGAAGAGGAAGGTAACTTACCAATAGGGGATGAAATGATATTATAACACAAATCCTAAACCCATTAACCATAAAATTCCAAAATCTAAACCCAAAACCCAAAACATCAAAACTTTGAACCATAAAACCCAAACCCTAAAGCCCAACCCATAAAACCTAAACCCTTAACCCTAAAACATTCAATACTAAGACTTTAAACTCTTAAAACCTTAAAATTTAAACCTTAAACCCTTAAAACATAGACTTAAACACTAAAATCTAAACCCTAAACCTTGCACCCTAAAAACCTAAACACTAAAACCCCAAACCCCAAACCCTTAAACCCTAAATCCTATAAACCCAAAAATCTTAACACCTAACACTAAACCCTAACCCAAATGTCAATACCCAACCCTAAATATTAAATCCTAAACATTTAAACCCTAAAAATATAAATCTTAAACATTAAACCCTAACCCATACTCCTCAAAATCCTAAACATTAAAGCCAAAAAGTAAAAACCCAAAACTGTAAACCCTACCCTTTGATCCATAACCCCTACTCCCTACCCATGACCAAAACCTATAACATTTAATCATAACCCCTAAACCCTAGCCTATAAACTATAAACTCTAATACATATAAATTTGAAACCCTTAAATGCAAAACCCAAAACTTAAATTCCTAACCTCTGACCCCTAACCCCCAAACCCCTTACACCCAAAACCTAAAATTAAGAGAGAATGATTAGAGTTGATGATAAATGATGATGTAGTGAATACATATGATGAAAAATGATGATTAAGGATCATGAGGGTCAACAAGGGAGTGATAGGGATGATGAGCAAGTGATTATGGATGATGAGGAAGTGGTTAGGGATGATTAGGTATGATGATGGAGGATAAGGGATGATGAGGGAGTGATTAGGGATGATGAAATATGATGAGGGAGTGACTAGGGATGATAAGGGATGATAAGGGAAAATGAGGGAGTGATTATGGATGATGAGGGATGATGAGGGTTGATGAGGGAGTGATTAGGGATGATGAGGGGTAATGAGGGATGATGAGGGAATGATTAAGAATGATTAGGGATGATGAGGTTGATGAAGGTGTGAATAGTGATAATGAGGTCTATTGAGGGAGTGATTAAGGATGATGAGGGAGTGACTAAGGATAATTAGAGATGATGAGGGTCAATTAAGGAGTGATTAGGGATGATAATAGAGTGATTAAGGATGATGATGGAAAATGATGGATAATTAAGGTGTGATTAAGGATGATGAGGGCCAATGACATTGTCATTAAGGATAATAAGAGATGATGAAAGATCATGAAGGTTGATGAGAGAGGGATGAGAGACAATGATGAATGATGAAGGGATGATTATGATGATGAATGATGAGTGACTATATCATTACTACAAATATGTTATAGGTTACCTGATATAGGTCAATCATTTATGCATATTGATAGACCCATTGATAAAAATCCCACAAATTATTTATAATTTTAGCTCTAATCCACCTTTAAGACTTTTACCTGATCATCTCTAGTCACTCCTTTCTATATATCTGGATGAGAATGCCCCATATATTTTCAAGATATGGCTTGGTTAGTTCTCCCTCTCCTTTCTCTATATAGGTGATAATTCCCCATATATTGATTTCAATCATCCATTAATAATGATCCCTCTACTTTATGATTTGACCCTATAATGCCCCCTATACCAATTTTAAAGCATGATAATTCCCCCACTCCTCTGAAAATTTGGATTAGGTATTCAATTAGGTATTAGGTATTTAGGATATGGTTTGAGTAAGATAGACACAATAAAGATTAGATCTGGGTATTCAAGATCAAGACACAACTTGGGTATTCAATCAAGTAGGGATTACTCAAGTAGGTAACTCAAATAGATAAGAAAATAAGGATAGGTAGATAGGGCATACTCAAGTAGGTAAAGGAGGTAGTGTTGGAGGTATACTCATTAAGAGGCGGGGTGAATAAATGATGAAAGATATTTCAAACTTTAATTTTAATCCTTTCAAATTACTAATCAATGACCACAAGAATTCATAAAGCATACAAGATGTTTATAATATGAATAAGCAAGATGATGCAAGATCACACATATAACATAAGATCTATATGGGAAACACTCTTGGGGAATAAAGCCCACTCTTAAGCCTATAAACACATGGACTACTTGTCTTATAAGATGATAAAAAACATGAGACCTTTTAGTGAAGCACACACTTGACAAGGAGAACCTACCCCTAAGTATGAATAATCACCCACTTGTTCTAAATGTTGAGCACCCAAATGACACTTATGAAATCAATAGCTCTAAAACTATGATTGCAGATCAATATAATTAGAGAAATAATGTACAAAACCTCTCTCTCAAATCATCACACACTCAAAATTTCTCATACAAGTAATGAATCCAAAAAACCCTTTTGGATCTCTCTAAGATTATTCACTCATCCTTAATCTATTCTGTACTTCAATCCATCCACTGAGCACACTCACTCTGATCTCTTTCCTTCACCTCTATCTTATTCTCTCTTAATTATCACATTCAAGTCTAGAAACCATTACCTTGGTCTCCATTATTTATAGAGTCTTCATTAATATTATATTCTTTGTTGGTCATAAGACTTGCCTTCACCATTAAGACATCTACAAATCTCAATACCATTCTCATAGGTTAGCCATAACATCTATGGGTCACACTTAAGAAACTACACTTTTCAATTAGGGCCTAATAGCTTTTATAGATTTTAGGGAGACCTAGTCACCCATTTATCACTCCATCAAGAAAATCAAGAACATACGATCAATCTCAAACACCTGGGTCCACTCCATGTGACCCCTAGGACATATTTAGGTGATTCTTCCCACCAAAACATCTTTCTACTAAAACACAATTACTTGAACAATATTCTATACATAGTAGCACCATGAATGAATAAATAGTCAAATTTTAAGCTCCATAATTTTGTCTATATAAACATTCAGACCTTCTAACTTTGTCTAGATGCACCTTGAAGTCCTCTAAAACTTTTCTTTTTACACCATGATCAAATTATGCATATATCAAAGGTTATAGCTCAAAAAATATATACTATTTTTACCTCACAAATTCAAATATTTAAGTTCTAATGGTCATTGTATAGACACTAAACATCGATCACTTTAATTTAATCTCATGCTTCCTAAAAATTGTGGACAAAGATGCATGTTTGATATCCTCTGAGTAGCTCAATCTTTATCATGCTATGCTCACTATTGATCTTAGATAAGAGTTCTTTAGATTATGTCACTTGGTAGCTCTACATGCATTATACACCTTTGAATCTTAACTCGACCTACACCATCGATCTCTATTAGCATGAACACCCATGAACCATTGATCTTCTATCAATTCAATGAGATAGTGAAACTTATCACCAACACATGCAATCTTAGATTCTTTGACATTTTAACTGAATACACACTGTTAGATCAAGTATGACAGGATCATACACACTATTGGATCATTATCTAGTATGATTAAATTCTCACCATTATATCTTGATTTGATTAATACTCATTATTAGATCTGTTTAGACAAAAAGACCTCAGACTTCAACATAGTTAAACTTGATAGTCTCTGGTCCATCACAGTCTACAAGAGAAACTTTGAAGGTTTATAACTTGAGCTAGAAGAACTTCAAGCGTAAAATTTTTTAGGTTACCTTCTTGGCACTATAGAAAACATCTCCATGAAATTTGTTGAGCTTAATTGAATTTTTAAGACCCTATATTAAATGCATAAACTTGCTAGTTCATTCATATCTGCATGATGTGTAGTGATGGTCTAGCTTCTCTTAAGATAGAATATGCATGTTTCTCATTCCAAATGATCAAGTCATATACCAGAGCTTCACAAATACATCTATGGATGCCTCACAATGTCTTCTTTATCCTTATAGACCTACACATGTACCATATATTCTCCAAGCTATTAAACATAACTTCTTTATCATTAATGCATTAGTATCTCATGATCTCTTTGACATCAATGACAACCTAACATAAATGACCATGCTAAAAAATATCCCCCTTTGTCATTGATGGAAAAACACCCTCAAAATGACTTCTTCTTGATTGAATTGAGATCCTTCATTCTGATCTTTCTCCCCCTTTGACATTAATGATAAAAGGTCTCTTCCTCAAAATGTCAATAATTATTCCTTATCAATATGTATGCATTCAATTACTATTTAAGATGCTTAAGATACTTGCATAATTTTAGGCACATGAAACAATTTTTCCTCCTTTGACATGCTCCAATCTGAACTTGGACTTCTCTGATCCTTAGACCTTACAAATTGCTCACAAAGTTTAGAAATCTCCCCCTAACATAATGCACATATTTTCAAGTCTCTCAAACTATCTAAGTTAGATACCCCTAACTCCATGCTCTATCTAAAAAGATAATATTAAATTAGTCTTCTCAATGATCAAAGTCTGTGATTAATACTTCAAACAATATGGATCTCATAGAAACAAAACAATTTCCCTTTATCCTCTACAAGCCACCATAGTTTAGAACCTTTTCAAAAACATTCTCAGGGAACCATGACATAAACAACTTGTCATATATATAAATTTGAGACTTTTTTCATGATAACAAAAATATGACAAAACATTCTCCTTCTACTCAAAATGATCTCTTAATGATTCATAGACAAGGAAATGACTCCCAAGCTTTGTCTTAGATACTCAATGTGGCCTTTGTCAATTGTTTAGTCATAATGTCTGTAAGTTGTACTTTTGTAGACACACATTCGAATTTAATAATTTGATTACTTACTTGTTCTCTTAATAAATGATATCTAATAGGAGTGTGATTGGGTTTTGAGTGCATAAAAAAATTATTGGAGATACTAATTATACTAGTATTCACAATAGATAGGACAAGGTCCATTTTATCTTACCTTATAATATTCTAAGGTTTGTTTCATCCACATGGCTTGAGTACAACATGAGGCAGAAAATATATACTCAGTTTCTATAGTGGATAGGGATATTGAGGCTTGATTCTTATTTAACCAAGATACCTGACATTTACCCAAGAATAAAACACCACCACTGGTACTTTTCCTATCATCCACATAACTAACCTAATCTACATCAATGTGTCTTTAAAGTGAATTATTTGCTCTTAGGACACCATAACCCATATACTATGGTGCCCTTAAGATAAATTAAGATTATTTTGACTAATTTTAAGTGAGATTATCTAAGATCAGATTAAAATCTTCCAACAAGTCCTACTACTTGCATGATGTTAGGTTTAGAGGTAGTGGAGTACAAAAGACTTCCAATCATGGACCTATAAAAGGTTTGATCACCCTTTGGTGAGTCATCTTGCTTACTCAAATTTTAACCTATAATAATTAGTGTACTCATTGTCTTATAGTCCATCATATCAAATTTCCTTAACATATCATTGATGTATTTAACTTGTGAAATGAATATCCCTGCATCTAGTTAGTTAATGTGTAATCCTAAAAAGAATGAAACCTCCCCTAACATAGACATTTTAAAATCAATCTTCATAGCATCTACAAACTCTCTACTCATGTTGTCATTATTAGAACCAAATATTATGTCATCAACATAAACTACAAGTAGTAATTGATGAGTGCCATCTATCTTGATATATAAATTAATGTCAACTATCCCTATTTTGAAGCCTTAGCTCAATATATACTTGTCTAATTTGTCATACCAAGATCTAGGAGTTTGTTTAAGACTATATAAATTATTATTTAATTTGTAAACATAATCCTGATTACTTGTCATTAAAAAACCAATAGGTGTCTCAATATAGACTTCTTCATCTAAGCTGCCATTCAAAAATGTAGATTTCACATCCATTTGGTAAAATTTGAAACCTTTAAAGATTGTATATGATAGAAAGAGTCTAATTGCTTCCATTCTTGATACATGATCAAATGTCTCATCAAAGTCTATCCCTTCAACTTGAGAATATGCTTTACACACCAGTCTAGCCTTATTTCTTGTGACCTCTCCTTTCTCATTAATCTTGTTTCTAAAAACCCACTTAGTTCCTATCACATTTTTGTCTTTTGGCCTAGGAACCAAATCCCATGTTTCATTTTTTACTATTTTATCAAGTTACTCCTCTATGGCACGTGTCCAATTGTCATCTTTGCTATCTTATAAGAAACTTTTGGATTTAATCTTGGATAGCAAAGCTGTGTCTTATTGATTCTGATTGATTAACCTTCTCCTCTTGGTCTATAGACTAGCATTCACATCTCCAATAACTTGAGAAACTAGATGATCCTTCTATATTATTTTAGAAGGGGATTTTGTATCCTATCATAATTCTTTTTCTTCATCATCTAATTAATCAGGTATGCTTTCATTATTTGAAATAGCATCCTTAGTAGTGTTAGTTATTTGCAAGCTGGGCTTTTTGATATTACCTGCCTCTTCAACTCTCACATTTTAGCTTTCAATAATTTTGTGGAGTATTTTATTGAAACACATATAATAAGAAATTATGGAGGAATAACCCAAGAAGATTCCCTCATCAGATCTTGAGTTAAAGTTTCCAAGATTTTCTTCATTTCTCTTTGAAAAACACTTGCTCCCAAACACTCTAAAGTGTTTGACATTAGCTTCCCTATTTTTAAATAGATTACATGGAGTCTTATAACCATTTTATCTAACTTGGCATCTATTTAAGATATGGACATAAGTAGCCTCTTCCAAAAAACCATCTGAAAGTTTAGAATCTTGAAGCATGGTTCTAGTCATCTCTTAGACAGTTCTATTGTTCCTCTCAACTACACCATTCTGTTGAGGTGTCTTAGTAGTAGAGTATTGTATTCTAATTCCTTGTTCCTCACAAAAGTTATCAAAATCATAAGACCAAATTTCACCTCCTTTTTATGATCTTACACACTTGATTCTTGATCTTATTCATTTTTAATAAGAACTTTCAATGTTTTATATTTTTTAAAAGCTTCTGATTTCTCTTTTAAAAAAATATCCAAGTCATTCTAGTGAAGTCATTGATTAATAACATAAATTAGCTATTACCTTGAATGATTTAAGTTCTAATAGGTCCACAAAGGTCCATGTGGATTAACTCCAATGGTACAGTAGTAGAATGCTCCTTAGATTTGTATCTTATTTTGACTTGCTTTCCATGAAGGCATGCCTTGTAGAGAGTATGAGGAATCTTAGTGATTTTAGGAATATTCCTCACTAGTCCTTTTGAACTAATCCTTACTAAATTATCAAAGTTTAGATGTTCAAGTATTCTATGCTAAAGATATATTTCCTCTAATTGATTCATGAAGCACTTTTTTTATTGGATTTATGGAACACATACAAGTTGTTATCTACCTTGTGAATGTTTACAAATAATTTGATAGACTTGGAATTTCTCACTTCACACCCTTTGTGATGAAAATTCATAACATTTCCTTGTTTACACATTTGGATAACACTTAGAAGATTGTGTTTCAAACCTTTTATATATAGAACATTTTTAGTTCTAGTATGACCATTATCTATACTTACAAATCCTTTCCCAACTATGTTAGCATAATTATTATCACCAGACCTTACTGAACCTGAATTGTGTTTTTGGAGAGAAATAAAATTACTCTTGTCTCCTGTCATATGACTTGAGCATCCACTATCTATGTACCATTTTTTTAAAATCCTCTTGAGCATGTAGGGTAGTTTACACAAATATGGATTCTTCCTTTGAGTCTTGGTTTTGTCTTTCTTGAACCATTTTATGGTGTCAAAAAATATGAAATTCCTTTTTCCAAAAGTCCCTTTTATAATACATGGCTACATGTTCCTATTGATTATAGCTATAATAGAGAACCTCATTTCTTCTCCTTGGAGAGTAAGTAAAGTCCTTATATCTTTGACCATATTCATTACAAGGATAATAGTGTCTATTGAAATATAACTATAGTTGTTCATGTTAATTGTCCCTTTATTTTGATCATTAGTACCCCAAGATATCTCATCCATAGATTCTTTTGTAGAGATGGATTTTTGCTTGTCTTTAGATTAAAAAGCATCAATATAAGTCATACATTTACCTTCCAATTGATCCATTCTTCGATTCAAATTTGTATCACCCACAACTTGTAAATTTTTTATTGTTGCTTCTATTATTCCCATTTGTGTATTCACACTATCAATTCTTGTAAGCACCTCATGATATATAGAGGAAGTCAGGTTTGAATTTTTACTTCCATCCATGTTATTCAATCTTTCAATCTTTTCTTTTAGACATCCATTTTCTTCCCTTGAACATTTTAGTTCTAATTAAATCACATATTAGTTCACCTTGAAGATAAATCTCAGCCTCTTTGTCTTTCATTATACCTATGGTCACCTTCAAGTGGTTAAACTTGCAATGAAGGTCTGACTCTGATACCAATTGTTGGAAGTACAATCACTGAGAGGGGGAGGTAAATAAGTGATGCAAGATATTTCAAAATTTAATTAGAATCCATTCAAACTCTTAATCAATGACCACAAGCATTCATAAAGCATACAAGATGTTCATAATAATGAATAATCAAGATGATGCAAGATCACATATATAACACAAGTTCTATGTAGAAAAACCTCTTTAGAAATAAAACCCACTCTCAAGCCTACAAATACATGAACTATTTGTCTTATAATATGATCATAAATATGATACCTTTTATTGAAGCACCCACTTCACAAGGAGAACCCACTCCGAAGTATGAATAAGCACCCACTTATTCTAGATGTTGAGCACCCACACAACACCTATGAAATCAACATCTCCAAAACTCTAATTGCAGATCAATTTGATTGGATAAAAAATGTATAACACCTCTCTCTCAACTCATCACACACTCAAACTTGCTCATATAAGCAATGCATCCAAAACACCCTTTTGTATCTGTCTAAAATTCTTCACTCATCTTTAATCTATTTTGTACTTTAGTCCATCCACTGAGCACACTCACTTTGATCTCTTTCCTTCACCTCTATCTTATTCTCCCTCAATTCTCCTATTCAAGTCTAAAAACCATTGACTTGGTCTCCACTATTTATAGAGTCTTTATGACTATTATCTTCTTAATCAACCATAATAATTGCCTTCACCATTAATATATATACAAAGCTCAATACCATCCTCATAGATTTGCCATAGCATTTATGGGTCACACTTAAGAAACTACACTTTTCAATTAGGCCTTAGTAGCTCTTATAGGTCTCATAGAGACCTGTTCACCCATTTAGAATTTTATCGATAAAATCAAGAACATACGATCAATCTCAAACACCTGGATGCACTCCATATGACCCTTAAGACATCTTTAGGTGTTTTTTCCCACCAAAACATCATTTTGCTCAAATAAAATTACTTGAACAATATTATGTACATAGTAACACTATAAATAAACAAATAGTAAACTTTGAAGCTCCATAATTTTATTTTTATAAATATTCCTACCTTATAATTGAGTTCTCTAGATGCATCTTGAAGTCATCTATAACTTTGATTTTTACACCATGATCAAATTCTGAATATATCAAAAGTTATAGCTCAAAAACTTTATATTGGTTTTTCCTCACAAATTTGAATATTTAAATTCTAATGGTCACTATAAATACACTAAACATCGAGCACTTTACTTACTTTCATATCATGATTCCTAGAAATTGTGGACAAATATGCACCATTGATTTCTTTTGAGTAGCTCAGTCTTTATCATACAATGCTCATTGTTGATCTTAGATCAAAGTTCCTAAGATCATACCACAACCATTGATATTTGTCAGTACAAATGCCCATGAAATGTTGATATTATATCAACTCAACAAGATAGTGACACTTATCACCAATGCATACAATCTTAGATTCTTTGACATTTTGACTGAATACACACCATTAGATTAAGTCTAACAAGATCATACGCATCATTGGATCATTATCCGATATAATGAAATTATCACCATTATATATTGATTTGATTAATGCTCATCATTGAATTTGTCTAGACAAAAAGACCTCAACATTTAATGTAGTTAAACTTGAAGTTATTTAGCCAATCACAGTCTGCAAGAGCAACTTTAAAGGTTTATAACTTGAGATAGAAAGTACTTCAAGAGTCCAAATTTTCAAGGTACCTTCTTGGCACTATAGACAACATCTTCATGAAATATTTTGAGCTTGGTTGGATTTTTGAGACCTTGTATTAAATGTACAAACTTACTGGTTCATTCATATTTGCATGACATGTAGTGACAGTTTGGCTTCTTTTAAGCTAGAAGATGCATGTTTCTCATTCTAAATGATCAAGTAACATACCAGAGCTTCACCAAGACATATATAGATGCCTCAAATTTTCTTTGTCCTTGTAGACCTAAAAATATGCCATATCTTCTTCAATCTATCAAATACAACTTCTTTGTCATTAATGCATTAATATCTCATGCTCTCTTTGACATTAATGAAAACCTAACATCAATGACCATGATAAATAGGTAGGGTATACTCAAGTATAAGAACATAGGTAGGACATATTCAAGAACAAGATATGGCATAAATATTTAGGTAGGGAATACTCAAATTCAGGATATGTCTTCAGTATTTAATTAGGTATGACATGTACTCACATATGTAAATTAAGTAGGGCATACTCAAGTAGTTAATGTAGGTAGGGCATAATTAAGTAGAATAAGGTATGTAAGTAATATTCAAGATCAAGATATGGCTTGGGTATTTAGGTAGGGCATATTCAAGATCAAGATATGGCTTAGTTATTCATTTAGGTAGGGCATACTGAAGTAGGTAAAGTAGGTATGGTATACTCAATTAGATAAAGTAGGCATATAATCCTGAATGATATAGATATATTACATATATAACATGATTCAAAACTTTATTTCTCATTCTATTTTCCAATCTTAAAATTCTAAAAATTAAGTATTAACTAGAATGGATTTTGAAAAAATAACTTTTAAATGGTAACTCTTATAGCTCTGAAATTGATTTCATAATATGTGGAGTAGCCCTAATTTGTTATATTTAGTAAAATAAATTTAAAGTATAATAATATAAAATATAATATAAAATTAAATGTAAAAGTACAAGAATATAAAATGTAATATAAAATTGAGTTTAAACTTATTACATTTATTTTAATAAATATATCTTAATACACACAAATAAAAACCAACACAAAAATACTACAGATCAAAGGGTGTACGCCCTTTACCTCAAAAAATTTGAAAATTTTCTCTTCCCTCTAAAATATGGCATTCAATAGGGTGTGCATGCTTTATAAAAGGCATACGCCCTTTACAATTTTTTAAGATTTTACTTTCACTTTCCCTCCAAATTGGCTTGGTTTTACACTTGGGGGGTCCGAACCTGGCTTAAACCCTATAATGGACCATCCCATATGATTTTTAAAAAAATTATGTCTTTTTTGTCTTTACCAACATATTTGATAAGGTAGATTTAATTATTTAAAAAAAAATATGGGCTTGTAGAGAGGAAAATATAGTTTTTGAATAAGTAATTTTTTTCAATGTTAAACTATTAAATTTAATTATTAGTTTATTTGTTCACAACATACTTCATTATGGACTATACACATATCATACAAATATCTTTATAAATTTTTGACTGTTAATCTAAACTTTATAGAAATTTTCTCTCAACAATCTACATATTGTCAACTATAATTTTTAAAAAAATGGTTTTCATAAAGTTATGGTCAAAAATTTGTGTTTGTACACTTGAAATTTTAATTTTTAAGTTGTCTTAACTTGTAAAAATATATATATATATATATATATATATATATATATATATATATATATATATATATATGAAAATTAATAAAAAATATCATCTATCTATATATGAAATTGAAAAAAATTATATAGTTATAAACTACATAAAAAATACACAATTCATATTCTTGCATCAATGTCTAATTCTTTTTCTAAATATCTCAAAAATTCTCACTAAGTTAAACTCTTATTCTTTTTAGAAAAAAAGTGTTGCTTTAAGCCCCCTTTTTATCCCTCATTATCCTGCATATACACAAAAATATTACTATAATGTTATGATCCAAATTTAAAATTCTCTATTATTATTCTAACTTGAAACACCAGGTGATAAAAATTTATCTGTATCTTAAAGGGGTTGGACCCTTTGATATGCCACCTTTTTAGAGGTATTGACATGCTTCTTGAATTTGTAGTAGAATCTACCAAAATTGGTTTATCGTTTCAGCCTTTTTATTTTAGAGAGACTCTTCAAGCATTGACTTTAATGATTATGATGAATTTATTCCTCTTTATTTTTCTATTTATGGTCGCTTACAATTATCATGAAGATAGATAGATCTCTTGTTTACAAGCCAAACTTCTAATTGCTTGACCTCATTCGATTGGACATGCATTTTTTTTATACCACTAATTTGTATTGAGGATTTAATCTAGGGGATAACATATTAAATGCTAAAAATTAATGTGTTATAAAAAAGACAAACTCTTCTGTACAAAACTAACACAAAGTTTAAAGAGCAAAAATTAAAGTTATATTGCAAGATAATAAGATGGTTATAAAAAGATTTCAATTTATGTAGAAAAAATATCAAATATTCACTTTGAGTTATAATAAGGTAAGCCCTTGTCATATAGCTAAAGAAAATTAATAACATTAAAGGACTTAAATGTTAAATAAAATTAATAACATGCACTGAACATGTATAAACATGTAAATATGAATTTTATTTAAAGATAAACAGAAAAAGAATTATATTGTTAATCTATATAAGAATGAAAATAGGACAAATCTTAAGAATATGAGATCTACTAAAAGAATAATTGTTTATAACAATTAATTGTAATTGATCACTTAATTAAGGTCAACATTTTTGGGTTTTCTTCATTTTTCTGTTATAATACTTTTATATAAATAATTTTTGGTGGTAATGCTCTAAGATTAAAAAAATACTTTAAATACCTTCAAAACTATCAATTATATTATGTTTTTTTTTTTTTAAAACTTTCATAAAATAAACCAGTAGTCTTATCTATGTATCTCAAGCCATTATCAAGGTTGGAAGGTATTAAGTATATTACCAATAAAAAGGCACTTGATATACATGGTTTGGTTGATAAAATGTTGAAATGTGGCGGTCCACCTTTACATTCTCTTCTTAAGCAATTTGGTATGGTTTTCCTCTATATTAGAAGGTCAAAAAGGTCATATGTATAATTAAAAAATAAGGTGTTATGAATAATGTGAGAAATTATAGAACCATCATTGTTTATAGCCTCTTCTTGAAGATATTTGGAACTATTCGAGAGGGGAAAAAAGTATGTGAGTAGGAGAAAATATGATCATAGCTCCTTCTCAAGTTGGATTTTGACCTAACATTCAATCGTTAACTATATAATAACTCTTAGAGTTGCTTTTGAGAAATTATGAGGAAGAAACAATGTATTATTTATATAATTTATTTTTTTATTTAATTTTTTATTATAGTGTCTGTATAACAACTCTTAGAGTTGCTTTTGAGAAGTTATGAGGAAGAAATAATGTATTATTTATTTATTTATTTAATCTTTTATTATAATGCCTTGAACAAAACCATGGGAAAGAATGGAAAAGTTAGGTATTCCAATAGAGTGGAGTGAAGAAAATTTTTGCTTGTATGAAACATTACTAGCAGAATTGGAAGTGTCTATAAATGAAAACAATAAAAACATGAAATAATAAATCAACAATAATATTAGGGTAAAAAAAATGTCTTTGCTCACATATATTATTTAGTTTATTTATAAATAAATCAAGTTAGATAATGAAGTATATAGAAGGAGGATTAAACTTTACAGGGTATGATTTTTTTTTTCTTTTTTTTTTTTGATTTATGTAGATGATGCGATATTGACAAAGAACAAAGAAAATATTCAAATGCGTTTTGATATCCCATTAAAAATTTATAGCTACTTTGAAATGAAAGTCAATGTCAACAAAACAAAGGCAATTGTAATAAGTTCCTACCATAAGGACATAATCATCACTTGGAATGGTGAGAAGTCAAAGATAACTAACTTATAAATAATTGGGCCTTGAATTTTAGTTCAGTTATAATAAAAACTATTGTGTACATAAATGATAAACAAGTGGTTTGAGAGCTTTTTACTCGATGAAAAAATAAATGTATGCAAACATTGTTGTGGAGATGGAAATTGAGGAATCTGTTCTTCAAAATACTACTATAGACTTTAATTCTATTCTTGGATCTTTGCTTTTCAAAAAAATTACAGATAAAAGTTGAAAGTGTTTAAAAACATTACATGGTAGATGAACTAAGAGTAGATGTTCAAACCCTTTATTCTATTATGTTAGAAGAAACATGTTTGTTTCTATTAGAAGGAAAAGCCTTATCTCAAATTGTGACTTGGTTAGAATAAGGCATATAAACATGAACATGTTATCATACTAATCAATGCTTGTAACTCTAAAGAACGGATCGCATCATGATGGGATGAAGTGGTTAAACAAATGGGGAATTGAAGAGGTATATTTGTCTTGAGAACCATAATCATATGAGTCTTGGTACAAAAGAAGGCAATGGATAAGATTTTGCAAGATCCAAGTGAGAAAACAAGATTATACTAATGTAAGATCAATCTAATAATCACTTATACTGAACAAAATACCTCTAAGAGAAAATTTCCATGCATAAAAGACATTATTTTTCAGATTCAGTTAAGCTTTTATCTCTTATCAATTGAAATACAGACATAAAAATATGAATAGAAAGAGTATTTATGCTTGCCCTACAAAGAAGGAGAAGTGGAAGATAAGAAGCATGTGATACTGTGGTGCCATAAAGTAATGAAGAAGGCAGTTATATTAGATAACTATTAGAAAACTAGAAACAAATTTTAATAGAATATATTTGATATATAGTAACAATAAATGATAATTCAGCTATCAAAATTCTTGATTATTTTTTTTTGGTAATTTTTTATTGTCCTATAGATTGTACGGGTAAATTTATCTAACATTCACAAACTCTTTTACTTTATTTAAGAACCAATCACATATTTTTTAATTATAACATTTTTTTTTATAAATTTTGTAACTAACAGAGAATGTGGACATCACAGAATTTGTGAGCACTGATTAAGTTTAGGTGATTGCGCAGTCTTCCATTAACATAAATAAAATTTATTTATCCTATACAATTCTTTGTGATCGAAATCTTCACCAAAAAAAATTATCTCAAAATTTTATTATAAAATATTTTTACACAAATTGTTATTGAAAAATATTTTGTTTCATTAATATGAATTTCGAAGCCTAAAATCTTTATCATTGTTTCATAATTTACCAGGTCGTGTATATATATTTTTTTAAATTTTCATACTTACGGTGGGCATGAGTAGTGAAAAGATAAGATTTTCAGAAATATTGGGTCCCAAGATTTTAAAAGATACAAACCAAAAGATCCATTCATAATGATAATACCAAGTTATAAACTATAAATAGATTTAAACTATAGTAATGGAGGAGCAGTAGTGGTGGGAGGAGGAATGGAGTTGGTGCAATCAATAAATCCTAAACTCTTGGCTTTATTGGCCTGGGGAGGTGGTGGAGTAAATAGTTCACGTCTTAGTGACCTTCGTGGTATATCAGAATAATTGTTTGCTGCTTCATCTGCTATTGATTTACCTAGGCCTGCAACAAAGGAAAAAGCTCTCATTAATCTGTTTATCTAAAACAAAGTTATCATGCATATTCTAGGGATATGTAGACAAGAGAATAAAAATTTATGCTACATATCTATGTATTGGAAGAATAGACGCCCATATCAAAAAATTGGATGCAATGGAGGAGTATTAAAAATGAGATGATGATTTGCCTGTTGTAGCAGTACTTCCTGAAACTATCATAAATGCCATGATCAGACAGAATATGATCTTCTTTACCCCATCCATAGCTGCAACATCTCAATATTTTGCTTGGGATACGAGCTTATTATAATCGATGAGAAGGAAGAAATGTATCAAAAATTCCAACCATATACATTCAAAATATGTATTATTTTGATATCAATAATTGATACATCCATGACTTGCAATAAAATATATTTCTAAATTATATATTTCTCCTCCCAACTTTGGCTAATTATATATTTCTAAATTGTAGTCATTGGGTGGTTTTTGGATTGACGTGGCTCCTTTATAACCAATTTCAGTGCGCAACTATAAGTTGCTTTCCAACTCAGGGATTGTTTGACACTATTGAAGACTCAGTGCTGTGTATGTGGGAGATGGGCATAGGCGTGCTGAAAAGTGGCCTTCTAATTACATGTAACACTGCATACATGCTTTAATTACGTAGAGATACTTTCACATTGGAGCCCATTAAACATAACAATGATGATGATAGAATTAAAAAACTTTGGGTGGCAAGACACTACATATGGTATATGATAGTTCTTGATAGGTATTCAGACGAGAATGGCGAGACCTCAAACTTGAGGAATGAGGAGCTCTCTAAATCATTATGTTAAAATGTTCTATGCTTTTTAATTGTGTATTTACATATATTAAATTTGCCTATAAAGAATTTATATTAATCTAGATTAATTAGAAAGAACATATTTAAATTTTTCTTAAAATTTTAGTCATTTAATTATAATGATTTAAAATATTTAAACAAACAATATTTTGTGTTAAAAGAGACAACACACTACAAAATGTCTATTAATAAAAGACAACGGTTTTCAATATTTCTAAACACATCCTCCGAATTCATAGATGTTAGGTTCCATGAGTTTCATCGGCTTTTTAGTACTTTTAGTGGAGGTGGAGTGGAAAAGACTCATGACCTTTTAGTACTATTAGTGGAGGTAGAGTGGGAAAGACTCATGACCTTTTAGTACTTTTAATGGAGGTGGAGTGGGAAAGTTCAGTTTACTCATGAGCTTGGTAAAGTGACAAGGTTCAAAATTTAAACGATATGTAAAATATACAATTAAAAAAAAAAAAATCTCGTGGAAGGCCCTTTTTCAAAAAAGATTAGTAAAGATTTCAATAAATGGCCTTAGATATTTGTTTCCTTTCTGTAAAGGAAAAAAGCATGCCCATTATTAGCATTCACCACCAATACATTCTTATTAGTCTTAAATGATTTATCATAGTGGTTAAAGGACATGAAGTCTAGCAACATCTCCTTAGGTATTTTGAGAAGGCAATGCTCATTTTGGTAAAACATGTTTGAATCAGATGAGATCTCGAATTTGTCTTAGTGTACATGTTCTTAGTAAAATTAAAATATCTTTTGTCATATGAAAAATTATGGAAAACCTAAAAATTAACTAAACCTTTTTAAAATGAATTGGTAATCAATTTAGAACATAAGTTTATTCAACATCAATTCTTTATAATCATTTATATCATGATCGGTCAAATTAAATTACCTCTTATTAAATCCTATAAATTGAAGGCTCTTCAATTTTTATTTTTTTAATAAATACATCAAAATCATTAATAATTTTGTTTCTCACAAAGATTGAATCTCTTGGCTAGAGCTACAACATTAATTTAAATTGATAATCTCTAACTTTCCCAATAATATATAAGAATTCATGAATTTTTATCAATATAATGTTACATAAGTTTGGCCAACATTAAGTATCCTCTTGCTCAATGGTAGAAAGATTGGCTTTGAAGTTTTCATCATTATATTCTAAACCTTCTTTATAATATGCACTTTTATTTACTTCTTATTTTTCATGAGATTGACTCTCAATAAAATTTGTGTTCATTGTTAAGAACTTAACTCTCTTGAGTTTGAACTCCGCCCTTGAGGAGAAAAATCATTTTTTTTAATCAAAGAGACTTATTCATAGAGGCATCGCTATAAGAGAGCAGATTTAATAGATGGGCATCAATTTCCTACATTTTCATAAATTTCTTCATTTTCTCTACAAACACAATCATCTTAAGTTTTCTCATTCACTACATGCTTAAACCTTATCACCCATAACCATTTACTTTAAGACTAGCATACATTGGAGAATTTTCACAATGCCCTAATTATATTGTCAATATTTGGTATCTTTATAGGATATAAATTCTCTCAGTTATGGAAATCAATATATCATGTTATTAGTTTTTTTGCTTTCTCATGATACTATATGAATTAGGTCACACTAATAATATTTTTTAACTAATTAATTAGAAAATAATATTTTTGAGTTTAACATTAAAATTTAGAAAGAATGGATTGGGCTAGGAGATCTACGTAAAAAAGTTATGATTATAAAAATAGACTTTGAAAAGTTTATTACCGTATTAAGTGGCCTTTCATCCTGGCCATACTTAAAGCCCTAGGCTTTGGGTCCAATTTCATTCAAACTATCCAAATACTTTTTTCAGACATCTCAGTCATCCTCTCTATTAATGGAGTCACCTCTAAACAACTTGGTTTATTTTGGTCTATTTTCCAAGGTTGCCCATTGGCACCTACCCTGTATGTGCTTGCAGCTAAGGGTATTGGATATCTTCTTAGCAATGCCCAAGGTTGGGGCCTTGTTAAAAGAATCTCTCCCTTTAGATAAATAAAACCCTTAGGAAGATATGCAATTACTGAATGGCCACTTTGTTGATGATTATTTCCTTACTATTATTGAAGAAGAAGACAATGTGGACAATGCCTTGCAGTGTCTCAAACACCGTCTACCTTGCCTCTTGCTCAAGCATCCAATGGCAAAAAACTCATTGCTATAGGCAATCATACCTCCCCCCACTAGTGTGGGCTACCAAGTATGGGTGACTAGATCCATCATGATGAAATGTTCAAGTTTTTTGGCATCCCTTTTGATTTTGATGCCTCTCCATCCATATTGTGGTATTATGTTGTTGATAGAGTAGCAAAAAAATTGGAATATTGGGTGAATAAGTTCTTATCATTAGTAGGGAAATTTCAAATCTACTCAAAAGTGATTACAAGTACCCATGTTTACTACTCTTCAATCTAGGTGCCTTCCAAGAATTCTTATCAAAAGCTTGAAAAATTTCTTAGGGACCTTTTTCAGGTCAATTCTTTACATGGCCATGGCTTCCATAGGGTTACTTAGGAATATTGTTGTCTCGTGTAGGATGTCGGAGGTATTAGGCTCATTGATGTGGCTCATCAAGGAGCTGCCTTATGTGCCAAATGGATTGTGTGGGCCATTGACAACAAGGAAGCTTATAAGGTGTTATTTTGACACTGCATCTCTTCAAGCCTTCCTAAAGGCAAAACAGCTTGGAAATGTCTTGGCTTCTCCAATTTGATCATCATCAAAACCCCTGTTCAAATTATAGGGTCCTTTGTGGTGAAAAGTATTTAGAAATCATGGGAAAAGATCAAACCATAGATTCTATGTAATGGCTCAGCGTTCTGAGATGGGTTGTCCAATTAACTCACACTCACTATGGTGGTTGCTTGTTATTAATTTCAATGAAGTCCCTTTGGTTGAGGTTCTTTGGTTCAATGCTCTCAAGTTGTTTTGTAGAGGCATTCATACTATCCAAGATATATTTTGTAAGTAGTCTCGCTCTTGGTTATCCTGGGAGGAGGTGAAAACCAAATTTTGGTTAGCTAATACTGATAGAGAATCTTACAAATAAATCCTTAATGCTATTCCAACTTCAATGCTTCAATTTTTTTTGTTAATTATGTTCATCCTCAGTGGAAGGAATGGAAGTGGTATGTTGAAACTCCATTTCATAATTACACCCCCTAGCTTGGTTATGGGTGACTTACTCCCCACATGCATATGGTCCATAATCTTAACTCTCACTGGGGTCTAAATTATTTAGTTCACAACTGGTGATTTCATTTTCATACTATTTAGGAGGCTTGCTTGGAGCCTAAGCTAGCTCACTTTGCTTGGTGTATTATGTATCAGGGCTTACCTATAGGTAGACAACTTGTGCATTTAGGAATTTTTCTACCCAAATGTCCTTTCTATGGCCATTTGTAAATGCTCCCTCATCTTTTCTAGCATTGCTCCAAAGATCAAAGGGTTTGTACATGGATTCATGACCTTTTCAAGCCTTTCCAGCCCAAGTTTTTTCAATGGCAATATATCCTCCTTAAAGATAAACCTGCCTTGCCTTTTAATACACCCAAGTTTGGCATACTTTCAGAGTAGAGATTCTATTTTAGTTATGGAAAGAAAGAAATGATGCAGTGTTTAGAAATGTTTCTTCAGATTGTAAATTTTCTACTCTCAGCAAATCCTCTATTATCTCCAATATTCTTTTATAGATTCAAGTACAAGATAATAAAGTTTCCATTGAGCTTGACCATCTCTAGGACCTTTTCACTTATTGGGGATATGTTCCTTATGCTTTGGCATGGATTCTTCCTTCTTCGCCTAGGGATAACATAATTGATGGTAGAATTTATAGTCCACCTTGAGGTGGAGACCAATGTAGCCGATTTCAGTACCACTCTCATACTGGCAATGCGTATCAGTGCATGTCCCCTCTAGGATAAAAAAGAGGGTGGAAATGCCCACCTCCTTGCCCTACTGGATAGGATTATTTGGGTACTCCTCCTCCTCTATGTCCAAATGCTTTGGGGGAACTCCCTGGAGGTCAAACATACATGATGGACAAATTCCCTAGACTCTCTCTGGCTATTTTTCCTACTTGGCCCCAAGAAGATGACAAAAACACTACTCAGGCTTTTAGTTGAGAGCCAATTCCAGATGGCAATGACTTGCCAAGCTTAGACTAGGGTCTAGATGATATGAATCCTCCACCTTTAGGCCCTACTCTGTCAGCTTAATATTATAATTTATGATGTTTTAATGACTTGTTCCTAGATGATGCGTAGTGTTGTTTTTGCTTCTACTATTTTCTATTCCTAGGCTTGGCCTAGTCTAACTATGAAGCCTGCTTCCATACTACCTATTTTTTTTGTGAATTATTTGTATATTATATATTTTTTTAATATATAGATATTTTTCATAAAAAAATTATAATTTTTTACTTTTTATTTTAACAATTTTACACTATAATAAATATTTGAAAAATAAATTATTGACTTTTCTATTGATTAAAGAATATTGATTTGATGATTTTGAAGTGTTATTCTAATATTGATTTTTAGTTTTTATTTTTAAACTTAAACTAATTGATATGTAAAATTTTTAATATTTTAATTGACCTTAAAATCAAACCAATAAATATAGATTTGACTAAACACAAATATTAAATATTTACTTAATCAAACTATTTATTACATGTTGTAAAATAATTAAAAATTGATATTAAAGACGATATATTTTTAAATATAATATTATGTTCTTAGCTAGATAATTTTACCTTCTTATCATGTTTTATAATATTTTGGAATTAATAAGTGTATTAACCCCAATTAAGATAGATTGAATAGAATGATGTAAAAAACTTGTGACAAGCATAATAAAAGCAAAGTATTAAAACCAACAAAGCATAATCGAATGAAATAAGATTAATTATGAACTAAAAAAAGTATGTAGCTGTTTAGAGTTTGTATATTAACTATGTGAAACTAATAGAGGCTATAATTGATAAAAAAATGAATGATTCTAAAAGTGCCACAAAAATTAATTGAGACTAATGAAGGAGAAGATCATCCAAAGTGGGACAAGATCGATTGACACTATTGTCTTAAGTTGGTTGTCTCTTTCCTTTGCTAAAATTCAAAGAAATCAAGGCATAATAATCTACAAAAACTTAAATCATGCATGTGCGTGGAAATTTAACCTTTGAAAATAGACAAAAGACCTGCAAATGAATTTTTCAAAGTTGAAACCCTAATAGGGCTTACAATAGATAAAATACCTATGAATAGAGACATGGGAGTGTAATGGGATAAGTTGATTCCAATCACCCCCATGATGAATGATCATTGCCTATGTATCCAATACTCTGAAGAGGGATATAAAACCCATATAGTTATCCAATTTAGAGTGATTTGTATAATTATTCTCATTTAACTACACGTATGATTTTAGAGATTACTTGAATACTTGATAGTTATTTACTTGACTCAGATAAAAAAGACTCTTGAATTTGTTAAAGACTAATTTAAATGATTTAAATCACATTTGGGAAGAATAGGGAGGCTTTGCTCATGGTGAAATAGTATAAGTGTGCTTTGACATTGTAATTACTTAGTGATTACCAAGTGATAGAATACGTGAATTATATGTGCCTTTATAGCAATCTAAGAGAATGAAAACATCATATTTTCTATCTTAAAAATAAGGACCAAACTGTAAGATAGGGTATCAATTTTAAAAGTGTCTATTAGAAGGGTTAAGGACATTATCATCCCACTAGGGATAAAAAAATCTACCACTAGTGTCCCCTAATGGTCAAACTTGCCCTAAAGGGAAACATGTGAATTTTGAGTTCTCAAATGTCTGTACAAATGGTTATAGGGGTTTTTAGCATTTTAGAACATTTATTTAGGCACAAGATACCAAATTAAAAAGGAATAAGTTTGTATAGGTACTTAAGATATACTGAGGTGGTGAAATAGGTCTAGATTAAGTGCTCAAGTCATTTAAATTGAAAGTGGTAAAAATTGACATTATTGAGTATTCATAGCCAAATTTAAGTGGTTACATTTTCACCCTATTTATTTTAGAAATGAAATTGCTAGACTAAAAGGAAAGATATATGAGTGTGTAAAGAACAATTTTCTTTTGAGCACATACTTCAATTGTGAAAGGAATTTTAACTTATCCAACCCTAAAATAACTCATGAAGTAGTTATTTTTTCATTTGAAATTTGAAAAAGTTGTAACTTTGAAAATTGAAAAGATTGAAAGAAGCAAGGTTGGAATACACTTACATGTGTGGAATTATTGTTGCTTTTGTAACTTTATTTGGAGATGATACTTCCTTGAAGCATTAGAGAAAATTATTCATTTGTTTAATCATGGAAATTTTAGGGTGATTAAACCCCATCTTGAATTGAACATCTATAGAAAATAAAACCCATTGATGGATGTAGAAACCTCAATTTGTGTTTTTATTATTTAAAAACCCAAGATGTGAAACAAGTTGAAACCAAAATGTATTTTTATTAAATAATGCTAGAGGCATTTGAACCTATAAGTTATGCCTTATGAACTTTAACTAAATCCACCACTACGTATGGCCTGTATATTCAATTGTTAATTTGTTCCATAGTTTTTGAATGCATGATCAAAATAGAATGGATAACATCCATTCTCATACCATGACTCCAAGTAAAAAATAATATTAAATTCATGGCATGAATTTGTATTGTGCCCACAATGTGATAATTTTAAAATTTGTAAATAAATGTAGATGCAAATTTATACATTTTATTTGAAGCTTATGCATGAATATGTATGATGCACCAAAAATTGTAAAAAATTGTACATTTTTCTTAAAATATGAGTGCATATACATGGAATATGCCCCTATAATATGTACAATTACCTATAATTTAAACCATTTTAAAACCTTTATAATGTAATATTTACTCAAAATAGATTTTTTTCTTGAAGAGGCTTGTGTTATGTTTGAAAAACCCATTGAAATTGTCCCCTTTTGAGGTGAGGAAATGTACCTTAAATTTAGTCATATCAAAACAAAAGTTAATTATATCATGCATAGTAAGATGTCATCAATAAATAATGTAGCATATATGAAAAGTATGTCAACATAGTAAGATATGTACCATTCAAATAATTTATGTAACATTGAGTAAAGGCATATAGAAATATATCAATGAAGCTCCTAGTATAAAATTATAAAAGTAGAATCCTATGCATTAGTTAGTGCATTATATGGATCGTGACACTCATCAAATTTAGCAAGCTCAACAAGCACACAAACACATTGTCATATAATGAGGCCAATCATAGGACATATTCAAATGTCACATAAGTTAAGTTTTCACATACAAGTCCAAGGGCCATAAGGAATGGACATATTCAAATTTTGTAAACAAGTGACATGTTAAAATATAACACAAGCAAAGGCCAAGGGCCTCAAGTAATTGAAAATTTTAAATTTCTCACATACCATAGTAAAGATATCATAGAGATGTTTAAGCAATTTGAAAATAAGTGCCAAGGGCCAAACATAATAGAAAAGTAAAATGTAATCTAATATGTACAAGTAGTAACATCAATGGAGCATAGAACTAAAAATGTAGTTTACTCTATGTATATTTAATGTGATTGTATACTATCAAATATCATATCTATATACACAATGTAAGATATATATGTTATCAAGAAATTTATAAGAAAGCTCAATAATATATGAGTTATAGAATGGTAACACCTGTAGATACTACAACCTTTGGATAATATGCCCCTAATTTAACATGGCTCTTGGGTAGAGACAAGTCCAACATCTTCATCCATGTTCAAATTTTATATGTCCTACATAACGCTCTTGAATAGAATTGAAATAAATGTGGGATAGAAAAATAATATGATATCTACCAATCATGATATAAATAACATATTATTTGATATAAATAGCATATGATAATGATCTAAAACAAATGTCTAATCATGCTTAGGGCTCAATTTTCAATTTTTTTGAATATTTTTGCACTTTTTAAAAATTTGATTTTATTTGTAATTTTTAAAGTTTGAAACTAGAAAAATAAAAACTATGTATTTAAAATCATGGATTTCAAATTAGAATACATGGAATAGATCTAAATAATCCACAACATGTGTCAATGTAAAGTATGCACTAAAAAATATTACATGACCATGTATGAGCAAGATGCCCCCATTATATATGTGAAGTTTAACTTTTAAATGATTATAAAAGATATAATATATATGTGGATGAAGGATTTTACATCCTCATCTCATTGAATATACACTTGTCAATGCATGTAACATCCATGTATTAGCAATATAACAATTTTTTTTTTTTTTTTGCATAGATAAGTATTGTGTTTCATATTGGAACTAAGTGAAATGTCAAAAAAATTAAATATTAAGGATTTGTGTGATCATATTGTATTTTAAATATGAAAAAGGTAAAGGATAGGATGCACTTGAGATAAATGTCATACATTTATGTTACATACTGGTTGATATTTTCCTTATCATAAAATGTGTTTTGCTTAGTTTATATTATCAGAAAAACAAAGTAAATGAAAAAAATATGGAAGTATAGATGATTGTATTTGATAATTCAGATTTAGAAAGTGAAAAATAAGAGGTAAAATGGAAAAAAGTCAATAATAAATAAATGAATCATTAATATTTGCATTAGATTTAATATTATTAATTGTGATATTTACATTAGATTTAGTACCTGTTCGCTTAAATTTTTAAGATGGGTTACTTTGAAACTTCATTTTGGAAGTAAATGTAGGTGAAAATTTGATTTTGTTCTAAGAATGAATTACACTTCTCTTTCTCTTATTCTATGATTTTCTTTCTAAAATGATCTAAATTTTTTGAAAATATTTTATTTATGCAAATGTCAAAGTAATATTTGCTTGAAGATATCTTGTGATTCATTATTTGCCAAAGTGTTAGTAACTTTTTTAAAGATTAGTCTTGTAATTTAATACATAATAATTGATAGGATCATTATTTCCTTACATAAGCTTATCAATTTGTGCATAAGAAAGCTTTGCATTAATGCTGATATAAAAATTCTTGGGAGATTTATCTACTAGTGGGTTCAACATTTGACGGATTGAATAGGTAGATCATAAAACCAAATAATGATGTAATCTTTTAGACTTCTAGGAAACAATTTGGTTATCAAAATTTCAATAAAAGCATAATCTAAACATGCCAAATGACAAGATCTTGGATGTTGTTATTGATTTTCTTTGCCTTCATATAATAGAAGTTTAAGAGCTACAATCATGTAGGTAAATGATATGATGCAATATAAGGTAATAAAATATTATGATTGAAGGATTTTGAATCCACCAATTAGTAATCTTTCATTATACTTTGCTCTAACTGCAACACCTTAGCATGCAAAAATGAAGTATTTTTCAAAATGGAGTGTGTAGTAAGCAATGCATGTGATGTATTATGCTTAGCTATCAAAGGTATTGTATGATTTAATTAGGTAGGTATGGGCATAAATATGTTTTATAGCCCTTTTGTTTCCCCCAATTACAAAGCCATAGATTTAATAACAATATCAATATTAGAATTAGTAACACCCTGTGGTAGGGTTGACAAATTGAAAGAGTGGTTCTTGTTGTGTAGTGAAAGTATATTTATTTTTATTTTTTGTGCACTTTTATAAGCTGAATGGACTTCAATTACTTTGGCTATATATTATGGAATTTAAAAAAGTCCTTTGTGGAATGTAGATAAACATTTGACTTGTCTATGATCTAGTTAATTATGTTCAACATGATGGATCCTATCTGAAGCTTCATAATTGTTGTGTCCCTTATGATTATCTTGATTAGTTTGTTCACTGTGATTATCCTCTTGAAAATATTCTTGAAAAATTTGTTCATCAAATATAATGGAATCATTATTTGGATGAAAGGAATCAATTTAACAATGTTCAAAGGAATTTGATTATTCTTAATATATTCCCTACTTAACCAACACTATGCCTTAGAGGAATAAGGGAGGTAAGTTTTTTAGATGGAATAGAAAAATAACATGGAAAATGTTCTATAAAAAATAATAGAAAATAGAATGCTAGAAGAAGAAGGAATTTTTTTATAAATTCATATTCAATCCAAGGTCAAAACAAAGTGATTTTAGCGTTAGATATTAGATCCAAGGTCAAAATAATGTGATTTCAGTGTCAAAAATTAAATCCAAGGTAAAAATTAAGTGCTTTTGGTGTCAAAAATTAGGTACAAGGTCAAAATAAATCTATTTTAGTGTCAGATATCAAGAATTTATCTAATCCTTAGGACCAAATTTTTGAAGAAATGTTCAAATAAAAAGTGAGTTGACCAAGATGTTTGATTAGAATTTAGAATAAGTGTATCAACCCTAATTAAGATAAATTAAATATTATAATAATAATAATAATAATAATAATAATAATAATAATAATAATAATAATAATAAAAAATGTTGTAAACAACTTAGACAAGTAGATGAAAGCAAAGTATCAAAATTCATACACTAAAATTGAATGTAAGAATACTAACTATGATTTTTAGCCTTGAGATCCTTGTGTTTGAAGGTATTCATGACATTGAGTGTCTTAAAGGGGAAAGCAGGGGAAAATGTAAGGGGTAAATATATCCACTCATTAATTTTAGGAATACTATTGGTTCAATCCAAGGATCGAGTAGTTTAACCTCATTTTACCTAGAGAGCAACAACTATTACCATTAGGGGCCCAATATATGTGTGGTTACACTTAAAAGTTGTTAAAAACTAGAGAGAACCCATACTTAGTATTGAAGCTATGCCAAACTTTACTATTTTTATAAAATATGGGAGAGTGTTTTACTTCCACCAAATAAACATAAAAAAGGAGTGCAAGGTAAGGCAAAAAAGGAGGTTTTTAATTTAGAGAATGATAATGCCCAAGGACTAAAACATACCAAGTCATAGTTATACCATTGTGTGCCTAGTTCAATGTTTACTGTAAATATTTTGAGTGTTTACATTCTATGGAGAACCTACAAGTGAAATATTCACATTGGTACTAAAATTGGGGAAACATATCATTGTACATTAGGTTAAGAAAATCCAAGTGTTGATTAGGGGTAGTATGTCTCAAATGGAGATGGTTATTTTTAGGGAGAAAATGAGATAAAGGAAAGTTATTATTTACATTGGGAATAACGTTCAAGGATAGAATGTTTAGCAGAGAATTAGGAATGTGAGCTATCATTTGACCTAGAGGGTTCAATTACCTATTAACCTTTATGGATTCTACATAAGACAGGGGTAGTTATATTATGAGGGGTTTTTTTCTTAGGAACATGGCCGTATAAGGGACCAAAGCATTCTTGGACATTTCAAGGGCCATTTAGGCATTTGGTTGATAGAGCACGGTGACTTGATTATACATTTTCTGAAACCTAGCATTGAAATTTCTAATGGGTTCATTTGGTTTCATCTTGATATAGGAAAAATGGTGATAAAGGATGGTGGGGTCAATGAGTTTCCCAAATTGATCTATAAAGGTGTTTCTAAACTACTCCCACCCTATAATGGATTTCTCATGGAGATTAAAGAACCAGTCATAGGCTAAATCCATTAAAGTGAATGTAAATAACCTGCAAGCTATATCTTCGTGATCTACATTTAGAAGCCTTAGGTTAACTTTATAAGATTTTACATGCTCTTTGGTACTTATTCCCACACCAGGAGTGAGATAGGGAAGATACCTTTCAGGGATACTAGGGAGGTCATGGATGACTCCTGTAACATTGATAGTCAACCCAATTAATTAGGCTACTAAAAAAGCTATTGAAGGTGGTCTGTTTGGGGGAGATTGAGAAGACAAGCTAGTAGGAACAACTATGGGCATAATTCTATTTCCACTGAATTGAACTCTCTTATGGAATTGAATTGTGAACTGATCAATCTACCTCGGTGGGACCTAGATATGATGATTTAGGGAATACGATCTAAATTATTGAAGGGAAAATTGGTGGGTTAAATCTTATTTACTAGGGTTTTTTCTCAAGTTGTAGTTATTATTATGTGGGTTTGAAGCACACAAAAATGGGGAAAGTGTGAAGGAAAGGTGATAAGACTAAATAAATGAATCAAGCCCTCATTATAACATCATCTATTGATAGTCTTGAGATCCTTACGTTCAAAAGAACTCATGAGATTGAGTGTATTAGAGGGGGAAAGTGGGGGACAACACATGGGATAAAGATATCCCCTCATTCATTCTAGGACTAATGTTGGTTTAGTCCAAGGATTGAGTAGTTTAACTTCATTTTAATCAGAGAGCAATAGTTATTTCAATCAGGGGTTCAATACATGTGTGGTTACACTTATAATTTATTATAATCCATAGAAAACTCTTACTTAATATTGTACCTACATTGAACTTTACTAATTTTATAAAATAAAAGAGAGTATTTTAATTCCACCAAACAAACATAAAAATAAAGGAGGGAAAGGTAAGGCATAAAAGGAGGGTTTCTAATTTAGAAAATTCTAGTGCATGAGGATTAAAACATAACAAGTCACAATTATACCACAGTGTGCTTGGTTTAGTGTTTGCACAAATTTAAGCCACTTAGTGGGCAAGATTCAAAGGGAAATCAATGTGAATATTTCACCTAGACTTTATCCATAGAATGTAAACACTCAAAATATTTGCAATGATGGGAACACAAAGATTTTGAATCACTTTATAACTAAAAGTACATAAATTATAGGTTTTTCAAAAAAGACTAAAAAGAGCATATAAGGGATTAAACTAGCAAGTGCACAATCTAACTACCATATTCATCTATGTAACTTAAGCATAAAACCATTCCTCATACATATACACTCACTTATATCTTATAAATAATGGACCACATTCCATGAATAGAGAACCAAATTACAACAAATAAAAGTGTTCTATTAAAGTTTTAATAGAGTTTCACTATACAAATCACTAACCTTTAAAAAGGATTACAATTTACAATATATAGAGTATGGGGTTCTCCTCCAAGCAGAAATATATTCCCATCCTTGGCCATGATGGCCACTAAAGGTTGTTACAAATACCAATATTAAAAAAGAACCAAAATATTCCACCCTCTCCCAAAAGATACCCCAAGGGGCCTACTCAATAGATTTGCTAATGAGTTGGATAAGCTCCACATCCCTGATGGTTGGGTTGTACCTCTTTGTCTGCCAATGTAATTTAAACCAAGTCAAACTCTTGGTCTAACTTGGATAGGTTTATAGGTGGCTCCTAAAAGATCATATCTGATTAGGTCAATAGTCATTGTTGTACTTGAAATGGAGTCTACAAGGACACTTTCACTTCTAAGACTTGGCTAATGATTGAATTAGATTGATTTAAGAGCTAAAAAACTACCTTGGTCCATATTTGTTATTATTTTCCATTTTCTCTTTGTGACCTAGTTGAATTAACCTAGGTGAACTTAAAACTTATCTTTATCTAGTAGGGTGCCATCTAAGTAGAATAACATGGTGATGTTGACCTCCCTGAAGTAGGTCAACATACTTTCCCTACTATCTTATAGAGGGTATAGAAAATTTATGACAACGCCAACCATTATTCAATTACGGTCCTCATAGTCCTAGCATAGGTTTGATAAAGGCTAAGGTATGAGGTAGGCATGAGTTTCAACTTTGGGAACATCTGGGCCTACCATTGGCTCTGGATCAAATTGACTTGTAGGGTAATGATGCTAGGGAGAGGTATTAATTAAGAAGGAGGGAATTTGATGATTAAATTTGAATTCTTATGAATCTAAGATAATGGAAAAGGGTGGCCTGGGAATGATATGGGGAACAATATGGGGTTGAAGAGTAAGAGTTACACTTTACTTCTTCTTGGGCCTCTTTCCTAGATCATCCTACATTGTTGTAGTAAAAGGAGCTATCTAGAAGAGGGGTCAGGGGCCAAATGATGATTTTGTTGAGTGAATTCATGTGTTTCTAACATGACCAAGGCTAATTTAACTATTCACACATGTGCACTTATTATTGGGGGTGAAGCTGGACCTATTAAATGATGAGCACTTGGAGGTGGCCAAACCTATGGAAAAACTAGCAGAGGTAATTTTGAGATCTATATAAGTAGAATGGGTTAGATGGAGGGAAATTGGTATGTTAAGATGCTATACATAGCTAAATCTAAAAGAACTTAGGTAAACTAGGGAGGGGGTGAAATAAGAAAGATATGAGGCATCACTTGAGTGGATGATTTTAGGAATGGGAAAATAAGAGGTGCTCCACTAGGTTACTAGGGAATGGTGGGAGTAGGGGAAGGGATATCAGAGGAATATTTTCATTTGTCACACTTGGGGCTCACCCCTAGGCTATTACCAATATTAAATTATAGTTCCTATACAACCATTGGTTGAGCAATTATAACCATGAGAGGTGGTAGAGGTGTAGTAGAGGACTGGGGAGGAGATGATTATGGAGGATAAGATTGAGGAGGAGAAGGGGATGGGACTCTTTATAATATCCTCCTTGAAATTTAAGGAGTTTCTTGAACATCCTCTTTGGCCTCAACTACTATAAAGTAGGCAGGGCCACCTTGGGTAGATGGCCCAGGCTAAACCTTCTTTCCTTCTTTCTAAATTCAAGTCTAGAAAGAACTTCCTTGTCATCTATGGGGTTGAGGTGGATATCACATTCCTCATTGGGTTGGTGGACATAATTGATGTTAAGTCATGATTTATGCCTACTCACATGGGCATTGATGATAGTGTGGGGTCCTAATCTCTATGTTCTCCCCTACCCAAGGCATAAGAATATTTGTCTATAGCTATTTTATACAAAATATGGTACATAAGATGCCTGATGGTGATGGGGAATAGTGGTAAATTCTTCTACTGGTGAATGATATATTGACCAAATATGCCCTCAACTAGTTGATAAATAATCTCTTGATTTGTTAATTGGTCTAGAAGTTGATAAGGTAAGCGAAGAGGAGCCTTAAGGGTACTGGCCACTCAAATGATGGTTTCAACCCTATAGTACTAGTAATCATCTATGAGGTTGAGAGACTACCTTATTTTTTTAGAGAGATGAGGCATGTATACCTCATTGATGGCCATATAAACCACTATATGAAAGGAATCAAAAATCTCCCATATGTGATTCTAGTAATGGTAGCCATATAGTTTATAAAAAACTACATAGACCACTACACCTTCAAAAACCCATGGTGGGAGGGTAATGGGTTTAAATAGAATGGTAGAACACACTGCATACACCAAGTATCTCATCATATAAAAGTTGCCTCCACAATGTGCATATAATACTAATTTGACAAGGTTGAAATTGATCATACCCCCAAGGTTTAGGACCTAATCTCCCTTGAGGATTATATGAAATAGGGGAATCTATAAGAGATTTATGTTCACAAAGTTGGTCACCCCAAATAGTCTATCTAGTAAGATCATCCCTACATGAATCCCCTCCTTGAAGATATAGAACTTGTAATAATCTATGTCCATCTTGTTGACCCCATTGGGATCTGGGTTCTCTGCCTAGTACTTTAAAACATCATAAATTTGATACACATTGTTCCATGCATCAACTATGTCCACATCATAAGAGAATGTGTATTAAAGTATGTTGTAGTAGGAT
Organism: Torreya grandis; assembly: GCA_037957365.1. Taxonomy (NCBI): domain Eukaryota; kingdom Viridiplantae; phylum Streptophyta; class Pinopsida; order Cupressales; family Taxaceae; genus Torreya; species Torreya grandis. The sequence continues at coordinate 38,387 of JARHVA010004580.1, read as the reverse complement.
TTTAATAAACTTCTTGAAATATCCATGATCCTATGTTATGAACCCACAAGACACACAATATCATGAACACCATCCTATATTCACTTGGTAGTGAACAACAATTTATTGAAGATAATTACACAAGAGATAAATTATGGCTTGATGGTGGCTCTATGTAACCCACACTTCTTGTATACCTATAGGGCATCTTAGAACTCATCTTTATCCTTGTCATCACTAGATGTTGACCTTAGTACAATTTTAATTTATTTTAATATGTCATTTTAATGTTTGAAGTTGGTTAAGCCCTTAGGGAAAGTGGTGTTCCTATACTTGGGTTCAACCTTGGGGTTTTAGGACAAAATAAGCATGGTAGAAGAGGGATAAATATATACAATAATGATTTCTGAGTAAGGAGAGCATGGGGGCATAATAATGAGCATAAAATAAGGAGGAAAATTATGGGAAGATGGGAACATTAATAGTAAAAGAGTTTTCCATTGGGTACTTATAGGGATCCTCAAATATCTCTCACATTGATGACACTTGAATTCTCACTCTGCATAAATTCCAATTTGAGTTGGTGGCTCAATCCTTTCATTTATTTGTTTATTTAGAATTAAACTCAAAGATTTTAAATACATGTTGCCTGCTAGATTTGGAGACAACAAAAGGATGTTTGGAATTGTCTAATAAGGGCTCAATTTCCCATTTAGTTAATGTGAAGTGTGTGGTTGGAACATGAATACATTTCCCTAGTGGCATCCTAGGTATCCTTTATCTTATTTCATCATCCATCATTGATTGAATTTATCTATAATAGATACCACCTAGGCACAACCTGATATTTAACCTTTACACATTTAGGAGTAGGAATTACCAGCTATAGGAGTGAGGTGACACGTGGCATTCTTTGATTATCCTTTTCAATATTAATATACCCCCTTATGATCATCTCTAGGTAGATTAGATCACTTCTTCTAGTTTTTAAAGAGAGGCCATATTGTATGGTTTAGTAGGTTGGGTTATTTAGGGATCTGACATCATTGACAGGTCTAGGAGACTAAAATATTTGATAGTGGAGTCCACATGATGCTTATTCATTCAATCAAGAGACCTTAGGATATAACATCTTTAATAAGTTCATGAAATTAAAAAATTTGATAATGAGGTCCACATGGCACTTATTCATTCATTTGGGCTCTCTCGAGCTTTGACATCTTTGATAAGTCCAAGAGGCTAACAACTTTGATAAAGGGGTCTATGCGATGTTTCCTTATTTGATTGGGTTATTTTGGGATCTAACATATCTGATAGGTATGGGAGACTAACATGTCTACCAATGAATCGATGTGGAGCCTCTTCATTCAATCATTTTTATATAAGTTTAAAAAAAAATACCAAGTAAAAAGGGAATCCATGTAATTAATTCAAATGTTCACTTATATGCCAATGAAGATTTATGAGATGGTAGGTATGACTCTGAGAGACTGAGACTTTGGGAACCTTAATACAAGTCTAGATATATGAAAAATAGTTATATGATAAAAATAATCTAAGTATGAAAGTTCTTTGTTATTATTAGGATGCAACAAGGAGTCGACTGTGCTTAAATCCAAAAGACCATAGGGTTTTTTAATAGACACTAAATTGTCATTTTATAATTTGTTAGACATTGGATGAACAAGAAGGGACATAAATTCAAGTATTTTAATAGAAAAATGATGTTAAAAGAGGGATTGAAAATATAGGCACTTCTAATTGGGTATTTTAATAAGGGTCCCCAACAACAAATGACAACTTTATAGGGATAATGGTTTTTGTTGTAGGCTAGGATTTCACCCTTTGTGGGAGAGTTTCTCAGGCTCTCTCACTCTTAGCTACAATCATTGGGATAACCTCAAGCTATGGGTATCCTATCATGAGGTTGAAACTCTAGGATTTTTAATGACACTAGTTCCTCATATACTTCACTTTAGCTCTCATTTCCTATGCTAAAATCTACTACTAACTAAGGAAAAGGGATAGGAGGATAACATAAAAAAGAAAAGATAAGATAAGGGAGGTGATGCACTAAAAAAGAGTGATCCAAATTTAGATTTGGAACCTTAATGAATACTACTAGACTTAAACAAGACAAGTCTACTAATCCTATTTTAAAGCCACAATCATGAGTAGCTGTGTGGAGGTCAAAGGGGAAGATGAACTTTGAAGGGAAGGAAGAAATAGGTTTGTAGGAGAGACACTATGAATTGTAATGCTTCAAAAAGGCACCAAAGGCTAACACATCACATGACCTGTAAGAAACCAATAAAATTGAAGTGAGGTGCATAGAGAAATCATAGATGATGAGAGAAAAACATACATTATGCAAGTTAAACTCTAATAATGCACATTTGACTTCAAAAAAAATAAAAAAGTTGTCTTATATTGATTCAAGAGAGTGTTACAAGGAAAATTTTGATAGAGTACCTCTATCACCAGTCGAAGTATTCTTTTTTAAGGCCTAAAAGCCTATATATATAGCAAAAAGTGGATGAGAGAATAGGGGGCCATTATGATTGAGATATTTTTACAACTTCCTCAAATCCTTGAATGCATCAACTCTCCCTTCTCACCAGGACAAGGTACCCATATCTATGTACTTGGAAACATCATGATCAACCTATTTTGAATGATAGCTTATTGAGGGCATGGCTTAGGATGATCTTCATTGAAGTCATTAACCTACTTTGAAAAATTAGGTGTGAATAATCCACTTATGTCTTTGAGGGGTCTTGATTCTACAGAGCCTTATTAGTGAAAATTGATATTTTTATGCATCTGGCCCAAATTAGGTCTACTAGAGCTCCCTTTTACATTAAAGGAATGCCATTGTTTTGATTATGTGATGAACCATCCAAGATCATTGCTGATCTCCTCAAGCCCTTCATGTATTCAAGTCTCTCTTTGGGACTGATAGAGCCATGTCAGAGGTGAGAGCCATATCGAAGGACAAAATATTCTCCATTAATTTGCACCTACCAACTCTTACCAGTCACTTGGGTTTTCCTTTGTTTATTACCTTAGTTAAAAATATTTCCCCTTTAACCTCTATCAAAAGTCATAGGTCTGCTCTCACACTATCGATATTGATTTGCATGATCAAGCATGGTTTGTTGATCTTAAACCTAAGATATTGTGGTTTTGACATTTGGCACCATCATATTTATACTCAAGATCTATTGACTTGTTGACCCACCATACTTGTGCCATGTGGTGGCCTCACACTTAGTTTGAGACTTGTTGGCTTCTTGACCCTTCTAATCCCCATTCACCATCGATCTACTATGTGTGATTAAATACATGTCATTTATTTACCTAGACCCATAGATCTATCAGTCCTCACTCACTATTGGATCTTCTATATGATTGAATGTGAGTCATTGATCCTATTTTTTGAAATCAAATACCTACTTAGATTTGCATGATCAAGCATAGTTCATTGATCTTGAACTTGAGCTAATGCAATTTTGACACTTGGAACCCTTGCATTTACACTCAAGATTTGCTAACTTGTTGAACCACTGTGTTTGTGCCATATGGTGGCCTCATGCTTAGTTTGAGCCTTGTTGGCTTCTTGACCATTTTGACCCCCACTCACCATCGATCTACTATGTGTGATTAAATGTGTGTCATTGATCTACTTGGACCCATAGATTTATTAGTCACTACTCACCATTAGATCTTTTGTGTGATTAAATGTGAGTCATTGATCCTATTTTTTGAAATCAAATAGCTACTATGATGAAACTCATCTTTGATGTTTGCACAAACATCTCAATCCTTTCAGGCACTTTGAAAATTCCCCCTTTCCAAAGGGAAAGTAACCTTCAAAACTTTTGTAAATGTCTTTTGGTTATTTGGAATGAATAGTCGACCTTTTTGGAAAATACTATTTAGACAAATTTGCTTTGGCCACTTTCTTGAAAGAAAAGTCTTTGGGACTTTTGCAAAGGTCCACTTCCTCAAAAGATACCCTTTCAAAATATTGCATAAGACACTTTGTCATGGAAATGACTCTTCAAAAAATTTATTTGGCCCTTTTTCTCCAAAAATGCCCTTCAAAATAATTGGAATTGCCCTTCGAAAGAATTGTAAATTCCCTTTTCCTTTTGAAAAGAAACCTTCAACGTTTTGACTTTGGGAGAAAAGTCTCGAAAGAAAATTTTCCTTCAAAAACTTGTCTCAGACAATTTTCTTGAAGGAAAAGGGTCCTTTGGAAAATTCCTTTGGGATTTTTGAAAGAAACCTTTCTAAAAGGAGCCTACCCTTAAATTTTTTGAAATGGACTCTTTTCTTGAGAAAAGTTCCCTTTGATTTGCTAAAAAAGATCATTTCTTGTAGATAGTTCTTTTGAAAGAATTCATTCAGATAATTTTATTGAAAGAATTCACTCTTTGACTTTTGACTTGAATGGACCTTTGTATTTTTGAAAAGTGCCCTTGCTTAGTTTGGTTTTCTCATGACTCACAACTTATAAAGTAATTTAAGTGAAGTAGCTCCACAAACCTATGGAATAATAGATAGAGCAACTCGGGGTTATGGAGTCACCTTACTTCAGACTTATGACTACTTGTAACTTACTAGCCAAATTAAGAAAAGTAATTTTTGGAAACCCTAAGTCTTCCACCTTGCACTTTTGTAAATGTTTTGATGGAGTCTAAAGATTTGCTGATGGAGTTCATAGCTTTTTTGATGGAGTCCATAGCTTTTATGACACTATGTAGGCCTAATGCTACTACATTTATGAACCCTAACCTTCCTCTTAGGTTCATAGAAGCTCCTTATTTCTCCTCATGCAAATTAAAAGTATCCTTCTCAAACATATAGCTTGACATGCTTCAACCTTTTAAATCTTGAAGCCTTCTGCATGACAAAACCTAAAGTTTTCTTATTTTTGAAACTCAAAGTTTGAAGACTTGCCACTTCTACTTGATCATGTCCATTTCCTTAAATTAGTTATAATTTGGTATGTGGGACAAAATAAATGGCCAACATTTTTGGTGACTCACAAGGAAGCATACCTGATATGCTTGAGAACCCAGCTCATTTGCTTCATCCAATCCATTGGGCATGGAGTCACTAGTTTCTTTGACAAGGCTAGCTATATCTAAAAACTCCCCTTGAAGCAACAAGAATAACTAGAATAAAACAATACTGTGCCCAAATCACTTAGGGAAGGGAAACACACAACTAAAAAGGATGTGCACAAGGAATTTATAAGAAAATATGAAAAAATATACAAAATGTATAACACATACAATGGCTGTAAACTCTTTTAATATAAAATCTTTAGATGAATCCCATTGACTAGATGGGTAATACCTCTCCATCTAGTTGGGCAAGCTAAAAAGTGTTGTGTTGTTTGCATCCATGGATAAAATAAGGTCCACTCCACAAGCTATCAAAATTGGTATGGTTTCCTAGCTTGGCCTTATTTGAATCCCACTTGAGAACTAGGTCTTTTTCCTTGAAGTTCCTTGCTATGAGTCTCTTGTCAAAATATTTCTTGACCTGAGCTTGATGTGACTCTAGCATTTTCATTACAAGTTCTCTTGTTTCTTCAAGCTCCATGAGTCTTGAAAGTCTCACATGCATGGGCTCATCTTCCATAAACTCCAGATGATGGCCTAGTTCTAATGTAGGCAACTCAAGAGAAATGGGAAACTTGGCCTCCCTTCCATATACTAAAACATATGGAAAATTGCCAATGGCAGCTTTAGGAGTCACCCTGTCAGCCCACAAGGTTGTCTTTAGTTTAGTGTGTCATGTCCTCTGATTCTCTTCCATAGTTCCCCTGATGATTTTTAGCTAATTTTTATTATGGACTCGACCAGTCCATTTCCTTGAGGATAATAGTTGGAAGAGGTGCTGAGGTAGATGCCCATTTTGAGAGCCCATTTACTCATTTTCAGACCAAAGAATGATAATGCATTATCAAAGATGATAGTGGATGGAACACCAAACCTGATCATAATGCTATCATAGAAGTCTAGGACTACAATTTCATTAGCTTCCTTCAATGCACTGGCTTCCACCCATCTGGTGAAGTATTCAGTTGTAGTAAGCACCAACTTATGCCCTACACTTAATGGAGGGTTGATCACTCCTATGAAATACAAACCACACTACATGAATGGTTGATCTACCTAAATTGGGTTGAGAATAAAAGATGCTAATATTTGCTTACCCATAAAGAGGACACATTTTTAACACTTTCTCACCCATGCATAAGCATCTTTGAAGAGGCTAGGCCAGTAATAACCAGCCTTCATTATTTTTTCTACTATGGTTCTAGGTGTAAAACGACCTACAGATCCATCATGGAGTTGATCCAAAATCTTAGTCACTTGGTCATTATCTATGCACCTTAGGAGCACTCCATTGAGGTCCTTTCTGAATGAAACCCCATCAACCAATGCATAAGATATGGACTAAAGTCTGAAATACCTTATTTTTTCCTTTTCTAGACCTTTGGGGAATTCTCCTATTAGTAAAATTTATTCCATATCATGGAGCTAGCTCTTATGGAGTAGAGGTGCCTTTGCCTATGAGTTATCTTGAATCACCACGGTAACTTCTTTATCTTTTTGAAGATCTTCCACCATGTGCTCACATAAACCTCTACCTCTGACCAACTTGATCACTTTGATTTCCACATCAAACTCCATGATTTTGGTGATCCAACTAGCTCTTTTCTCATTCAAATATTTCCTAAGGAGGAAATCCCTAAGTTCAAGATGGGGCACCATGAGATATATCTTGTTGATGGAGAGCATTGGTCTAAAAATTTTAAGACTCCTTATTGCTACAAGGATCTGCTTCTCTATAAAAGAGTACCTCACCTTATATCCTTCCATCCCTTGACTAAAAAAAGTAATTAGCTGCTCCATTCCCTCTCCATTATTTTGTGTTAGCATATTTGATACGCTATCAATGTTGGCAAAGGTGTATAACATGAAATTCTTAGAGAAATCAAGATTTATAAGTGAGGGTTCTTGGGTAATGGCTTGTTTGATGGATTTAAAAGCATCTTTTCCTTCTGTTGGCCAAGAAAAAACTTGACCCTTCTTTAAAATGGTAGTAATAGGCTTGACCAAGCTTGAAAAACCTGGTATGAACCTTCTTACAATGTTTTTTTGATAAAGAAACTTTGATCTCTTTTCTTATGCTTGGGGGAGAGAGTGCTAAGATGGCATTTACCATTTCAAGATAAATGGACAGCCATTCTTTTTAAATGATGTGGCCCAATGTCTTACCTTCATGTATGACAAACACACACTTCTTGGTATTTAACAATATCCCATACTCCCTGCATCTTTCAAAGATTAGCCTCAGGTGGTCCATGTGTTCACTAGAATTCTTGGAGAAAACCATGATGTCATCTAAGTAGACCAACACCATTTGATTCAATAATCCCTGGAAAGCTATGTATATGGCTCTTTTTAAAGTTTCCCAATATTTGAAAAATCAAAGGGCATCTTTTGGTATGCATACATGCCCCATTTGGTGGTGAAGGCAATCTTGTACTGATCCTATTATTTTACCAATACTTGGTTGTATCTTGAGTACCCATCCAAAATAGAAAAATGTTCTGAACCTACAACTATTTGATGAAGCTGCTCCATAAATGGTAGAGGGTAATGATCCTTCAAGGAGACTTTGTTCAAATATTTGAAGTCAACACACAGCCTAATCTCCCCACCCTTTTTCCTTATAGGTACCAAATTGGCTACCCATGATGAGTGCTTGATGGGGAAGATGATCTTGGATTCAATTAACTTGGTTAGCTCTCTCCTCATTAGCTCTTCAGTTTTAGGATTAACAGGCCTTTATTTTTGCCTCACAAACTTAACATTGGCCTCCAGTTCTATAGTATACTGGGCTAACTTTGGATTAAAACCTTTTAGGTCATTTTATTCTCAACCAAAGATGTCTATGTATTATTGGTAGAGTGCTATGAAAGCATGACTATCATCCTTGCTGCTTACCAACCTGAGCTTGAGAAGTTTTCTTTGAAGATGATGACTCTTTCATAGTTTTCTTCATTGGTTGACATTATCACATTTTATTTTATCATATGGTCTCCCTCATCAGAAAGGCCCTTAAGTGTAACCGATCCTTTAAGAAGTTTATTAGACCTTATTTGAACAATATGATCCTCATACTAATGATGAAATTTACCTTGGTTGGTGGAGGAAAACTCTACTTCCTATTGTAAGAAAAAAACAATTTATTTATCATTTTTGAAGACATACCAGTGGGATTCATTATCTAGTACTGATGGGCTCACCACCACTTTGACATGTGGCTAAACCTTGGCCTCTTTTATCTTACTTGGAATATCAAACTGGGCTCCCACAACCACCAGCCTGTTAGCATGCTAGTTTTGGTTTATTGGCACAGCTTGAATCTTAAAGGCTTCAAAATATTCAATTACATTATATTTTTTTAGGACCTCATCAAAGAATTATTCATAATGTTCATGCCCCCTAACTTGGTTCATTATAAGCTCACTGTCTCCATATGCTTGCAAGATTTTGATTCCTCTTTTATTGGCCCACTGAAGACCACAAATTAGGCCTTCATATTCTATTGCATTAAAAGAGAAATTGAAATGGAACATATAGGAAGATAAATACTTATTACCTAAAGGGGAAACCAACATTGCTCCTGTACCCACTCCATTTTTGCTCCTTAAACCATCAAAAAATAACTTCCACATACCACTGAGGTCTTCTCTAGGTCTAATGAGGGAAGACATGAGTTGATTTTATTCATGTAGAAAATAAACACCCATGTCTCTTTATTCAAAACCCTCCAAAGGGTTGATAAATTAGTTATCCCCCCATAAATCATTTAAGAATAAGTCTGGAAACTCTTCGAGATGAGTATTCAGCTCTTGACCAATTGTAAATTCATCCTCATCAAGGATAGTATAATTGATGTTTATACTATCTAGCTGATGAGGTTCAATGTGGAATTGTGCCATGGGCTCAGCCTTGATTGATACCTTAGTCCCATACCTTATTATTAATACCATGTAGGACCAATCAACTACTAGATAACCCCTAATGTTTTCTATGAATTCTCTAGATAGGCATAATGAAAAGTGAGTTGTTACATCAAGGATCAACACATCTTGAACCACTGAGACATTAGGACAAGCATGTAGGGTCATATTCAAATCCTTGATGATACCAGATGGATTTGTAGAAGAACCATCAAGCTACAGAACTCCCTTAGTATGCAACTCATATTTGAGGTTTAGCTAATCAACTATGGACTTTGGCATTACCAAAGTGCTATCTCTACTATCTATCAAGAAATTATGTATCAAGGAATCACTAATGATTAATAAAATGTATAAAGGATGAGGTTTGACCATCTTAATTGATCTTTCTCCCAAAGGACCTTGGGTTACATTGGTGAGGACCTCAATTTCTTTGTTTTGTTGTTTACCTATAGTTATTGTAACACCTATCTTGTATAAACCTTCTTGATTGGGCATGGAAAGCATGTCCCACATTGACACACTCACATTGGATTTATTCATTTATTAAACAATGTTAATTGGTGTATTGATAACCTTTGCTTGTGCTTTAGGAGCCACTGCTACTATTTTTTGAATCTATGAGCTTTGTGGAGGTGTTGATACTTTTGGAGTGATAACAGGCTCATTAGGCTTAGACAATGAAGGAGTGGTGATAGGAGGTTACTTGAATGTTCCTTGGTTATCACCCTATTCTTTCTTTTAAATATTGTATTTACTGCTATTGGGACATGAGCTTGATTGGAGCTGGCCTACTAATTGGATGCATAACACTCTTATTGCTCACTGATGACCATTATCACATCTAGCTGGTTTGGTACCTAATCTGATCCTTATTCTTGTGGAGATTGCTCTAGCTTTGTCATCATGGGAGTCTCCATGCTTTGAGCCATAAGGGCTTGATTGTATCCATAAGCAATAACTTGCTATCATTGGTCATTGAATGCCTAGTTAGAACCACTAGTTGGGATAATGGATTGCCCAAAACGTTGATTCTAAGGCATTGTCCCTTTAGCCTCTTGAGCCATATTGTTTTGAATAGGAACCAAAGAGTTGGAAGAGCCTGCAACATTTGGATTATAGTTGTTTTGTCTAGCATAGTTAGGCTGCCCTTGTCCATGGAAATTTCCTTTGTAGGGTGGCCTATTTGCTTGATAAGACTGTTGTTGAGGTTGATATGGAGCTTGATAAGGTTTATTAAACTAAGCCTACATTTTTACATTTACTACATCATTTATCAAGGATTGGAGCATGATTTTAAGTTCTAGGTATTTTTTTTGCTCTTGGGAATCACTTGATCTCCTAGTGGAGGCCTTTTCTTGCTTAGGTGAAGGTATAGCAAAAATTGTTGGATTCAAAATAATAACATCAAGTGGGAAACAACTTTAGGAGGTGGTCTGATCTCAGTGAAAAGAGGCATTAGGGGTTTTGGAGTAAGCTTGCCAGCCTGAACTAGGTAATTTTTTGCTTTTATAGCCACCTCATAAGTGTCTGGAAATATGTCCCCTCCCATAGATTGGATCATTACTGCTATGTCACTATTCAAAGCCTTGAAATAGTATAAGAATGCAAAGTTAGGGGATGTTCTAATAATGGCTAGAATTCTATCCCAAGCCTTTTGGAATCTTGTGTTGAAGTCTTGCATAACTTCATGAGGAGTTCTCTTGATCATGGTCAACTGTTCTAAAAGTGACAAATGATCACTCTTCTGTACAAATATCTTACATAAGGTTGTTCTCAGTTAATCTCATGATTTAATAGAGTTAGAAGCTAAACCTATATACCAATCTAAAGCCTTTCCCTTAAAGGATACAACTAATAGTCTAATAGATACATTTTCTATTGTGACATTATGGATATTACAAAAATTGGCTAAATCTGTGATATGTTCAGTAAGAGTCCTGACTTGGTCTCCTATGAAATATGGGATGCTTTTGAGGGGTGATATTGGAATAGGGTCATATTGTGGAAAATACAAAGGACTTTGGCCACTGAAACCTGTAAAAGCTCTTTGGGGAATCATGGTAGCAAGAGGTGATAATGAAGATCTTCTTGCGTAAGTATACATCATGACTGGTTTAGGAAAAAGGTTTCCTATGTATGGGTGAGTATGGGTGAACCTTAACCTTCTTGCTAAGTTTAAAGATAATTTAAAAAATTCAAAAGGAATACCTATAGAAGCTAATCTTGTAATTACTTTTGGCATGAAAAATAGCTACCCTCTGCCACCAGATTGTTAAGTGTTCTTTGGAGTCACTAGATATTGAAAGATGAAAGATACAACCACTAAAAATTGATCAAACCAACATCAAACTTGATTAATCTTATTCTAAAGTCCTCCCACCAGGCATGCCATAAACTATTATAGGATATAATTGCACCATTTGTGGGAGAGTTTCTCAGGCTCTCTCACTCTTAGCTACAAGCATTGGGACAACTTTTGGCTATGGGTATCCTATCGTGAGGTTGATCCTTTAAGATTTTTAATGAGGCTAGTTCCTCAAATGCTTCACTTTAACTCTCATTTCCCATTCTAAAATCTACTACTAACTAAAGAAAAGGGATAGGAGGATAACATAAAAATAAAATCTATGCTAAGGGAGGTGATACACCAAAAGAGAGTGATCCACATTTAGACTAGGAACCTTAATGAATACTACTGGACTTAAACAAGACAAGTCTAGCTGATCTAATTTCAAAGTCGTAAGCATGAGTAGCTATATGGAAGTCAAAGGGGAAGATGCAATTTGAAGGGAAGGAAGAAATAGGTCTACAGGAGAGACACTATGACTTGTAACTCTTCAACAAGGCACCAAAGGCTAACACATCACATGAACTAAAAGAAAACAAGAAAATTGAAGCAAGGTGCATAGAGAAATCATAGATTATGAGAGAAAAACATACATTCCAAAAGTTAAACTCCAATAATGCACACTTGAATTTAGAAAAAATAAAAAAGTTATCTTATATTGATTCAAGAGAGTGTTACAAGGTAAATTTTGAGAGAGTGCCTCTATCACCAGTTGAGGGATTCTTTTTTAAGGCCCAAAAGCCTATATATATAGCATAAAGGGGATGAGAGAAGAGGGGGCCATAATGACCAAGATATTTTTTACATCTTCCTCAAATCCTTGAATGCATCAAGTCTTCTTTGTTGCAAAGACAAGGTCCCCATACCTATGTACTTGGTAGCGTCATGATCGAACCTATTTTGAGTGGTAGCTTATCAAAAGCATGGCTTAGGACGCTCTTCATTGAAGTCATTGACCTAATTTTAAAAAGTAGGTGTGAATAATTTTGCTTGTGTCTTTGAGGGGTCTTACTTCTATGGAGCCTTATTGGTGAAACTTGATCTTTTTATGCATCTAGCCCAATTTGAGTCTACTCAAGCTCCCTTTCACATTAAAGGCATGCCACTATTTTGATTATGGGATGAACCATCCAAGATCACCATCAATCTCCTCGAGTCCTTCATGCATTCAAGTCTCTCTAGGGGACTGATAGATCCATGTTAGAGGTGAGATATATATCAAAGGACAAAGGCTTCTCCATTAATTCACACCTACTAGCTCTTACCAGTTTCTTTGGATTTCCTTTGTTTTTTACCTTAGTCAAAAATCTTCCCCCTTTGACCTATATTTAAAGTCCTGGGCCTGCTCTTGCACTGTTGATATTGATTTTCATGATCAAGCATGGTTCGTTGATCTTGAACCTAAGTTAATATAGTTTTGACACTTTGCATCCTCACATTTACACTCAAGATCTACTAACTTGTTGACCCATCATGCTTGTGCCATATGGTGGCCTCATGCTCAGTGTGAGACTTGTTGGCTTCTTGACCTTCTAACCCCCACTCACCATCAATCTAATATGTGTGATTAAATATGTGTCATTGATCTACTTGGACCCATATATCTATCAGTCACCACTCTCCATTATATCTTCTATATGATTGAATGTGAGTCATCAATCCTATTTTTTGAAATCAAATAGCTAATTTGATGAAACTCATATTTTATGTCTACACAAATGTCTCAATCCTTTTGGGCACTTTGAAAATTCCCCCTTTCAAAAGGGAAATTACCCTTCAAAACTTTTGTAAATGTCCTTTGGTTATTTGGAATGAACCGTTGGACTTTTTGGAAAAGACCATTCAGACAAATTCACTTTGGCCACTTTCTCGAAAGAAAAGTCTTTGGGAATTTTGCAAAGGTCCACTTCCTCAAAAGATACTCTTTGGAAATATTGAATAAGACACTTTGGCATGGAAATGACTCTTCGAAAAAGTGTTTTGGCCATTTTGCTCAAAAAGGGCCCTTTGGAAGAATTGGAAATGCCCTTTGACTTTTGAAAATAAACCTTCAGCCTTTTGATTTCGAGAGAAAAGTCCCGAAAGAAAAATTTCCTTTAGACAAATTGTCTCAGATAATTTTCTTGAAGGAAAAGGGTCCTTTGGAAAATTCCTTTAGGATTTTTGAAAGAAACCTTTTTGAAAGGAACCTACCCTTCAGATTTTTGAAATGGACTCTTTTTTGAGAAAATTTCCCTTCGACTTGCTAAAAAGGACTATTTCTTGTAGATAATTCTTCCAAAAGAATTCATTCACACAATTTTCTCAAAAGAATTCACTCTTTGAATTTTGACTTGAATGGGCCTTCAGATTTTTGAAAAGTGACCTTACTTCAATTTTCTCATGACTTGCAACTTATAAATTAATTTAAGTAAATCAGCTCCACAAACTTGTAAAATACTAGATAGAGCAACTCGGGGTTGTGGAGTCACTTTACTTCAGTACGACTACTTACAACTTACTAGCCAAATTAAGCAAAGTAATTTTAGAAACCGAAGTCTTCCACCTTATACTTTTTTAAATGTTATGATGGATTTTGTAGATTTGATGATGGAGTCCGTATATTTTTTGATGGAGTCTGTAGATGTTCTGATGGAGTCCATAGATTTTTTGATGGAGTTTGTAGCATTTGTGATGGATTCCATAGCTTTTATGACACTATGTAAGCCTAATGATACTACATTTATGACCCCTAACCTTCATCTTAGGTTCATATAAGCTCCTTGTTTCTCTTCATGCAAATCAAAAGTATCCTTCTCAAACATATAGCTTTACATGCTTCCACCTTGTAAAGCCCAAAGCCTTTTGCATGACAAAACTTGAAGTCTTCTTGTTCTAGAAACCTAAAGTCTGAAGACTTGAAACTTTTTCTTGATTATGTCCATTTCATTAAATTAGTTAGAATTTGGTATGTGGGCCAAAATAAATGGCCAACAGTTCCCCAATGTTTATAACCCAAAATGCAATCATCTAATATTGAACATAGAGATAAGAAATCCAAACTCTATCTGATACACTTTGACTATAAAAATAACTTAAGTCTATTTTAACAAGTAATGTATTGGGCTCTAATTCATTCCAAGTCCATTTCATGCATTAGTTATGGGATGGATTACTTCAGTAAGCTTAGGTACATCTGGGACATCAAAATATTTCTGAAGGGGTGGTAATTTTAGAGAATATGGGTTGAGGAAGGAAGGATTGTGCATTGCATTTTTACCATACAAATAAATAAACCCCAAAAAATATGCTTTTAGTCTCACTTAAGGCCTTGCTTGATTTTTAACCAAGCTAGAAAGTCTGTAATGTTACCATAAACACCCTTTTTGAGAAAGTAGCTTAAAAAATATGTATTTGTAAACTTAGAATTATTTTTATATGATATTTTATGCTTGATCCATGAGGGTTGGAGACCAATATAGACAAGGTGTATGGTAACTTCAGTAGGCTTCCAATATCTAGATGACCTTTCACTTATTTAACAATTTAATAATACCTTTGATCTTTTCATTTGGAGTGCTTAGGGAAGATTTTTTTTTTAATTCAATTACTTATTAGTATAGTACTAAATGAGTGGATTTTAATTTTATTAGTGCCTCTCAGAGAATTATCATTCTTATCACTACATTTAATATTGGGGGTTTTCCTTTTATTTCCTAATCTTAGTATTAGTTTTCACTATTTGGTCATCCATTGGAGTAGTTATCCCTCTCTGAGCTTGGTATTTTTTTAAAAAATCATGGGGCATAGGTATTTCATTTTGGAAAGAGAGATTGGGGACCAAATAATCTATTTCAATGTCATTAAAACAAACATAGGGCATAGAGACACATGAAATAAAGAACATAAAAACAATAATAAAATCAAACACATGACAAAAGTAACACACAATAAAAATAAACACACGACTTAGAAAAATAAACTAAGCTTAATATTATTATTATTATTATATATATATATATATATATATATATATATATATATATATATATTACCAACATTTTAATCATTATTATTAAATTGTATTGGAAGG
Source organism: Torreya grandis (assembly GCA_037957365.1). NCBI lineage: Eukaryota > Viridiplantae > Streptophyta > Pinopsida > Cupressales > Taxaceae > Torreya > Torreya grandis. Next base: position 22,931 of record JARHVA010004580.1, on the reverse strand, counting down.
GATAATTGAGAAGTAGTGCTTCAAAAAATATTCACTCACAAGCAGTGGGAGGTGGTTGCCTTCAAGGTCTTGGAGGCAAAATGTATTTTACCCAAGTAGCTAAACTATTTGGTATGGGCCGATATAAAGAAGATCAAACTTGGAATTCTAACCCTCATTTTCATGGGCTTTATCCCATAACAATACTAGATCTAAAATCCTAAAGGATTTGACCTTAGCCTTTTTGTCAAACCAATTCTTGACAATGATCTGATGCTTGCTAAAGTTTAGTAAGGCTTCATCTCGGGCTTCCTCTAACTAGACAATGTATAAGAGCCTAAAATTTACTTTATCATTAGGATCTATGTACTGATGCATAAATTTTTAGGTAGGTAATTTGATTGTGATTGGCATAAATGGATCTAATACATAAACTAATAGAAATTATGACATTTTAAGTGAATCTTTGTGCCTTATGTGGTCAACCCATAGAGATAATTTAAGTTAAGAATGACATTATCGATGCTTCTTCTTTGAAGACTTTTTGATGGCATTGATCATATTTTTGTTACTTGATTCTACCAATCCATTCCCTTGTGGGTAGTAATTGGATGAGAACTTCAAAGTGATCCCATTTCCATATGCCCATTTAATAAATTATGTTGATTAGAATGCAGGGCCATTATCATAGACTAATGAGATAGGGGTCCCAAATAAAGTGGTCATGCTATTTTACAAGAATTTGACCACTTAATTAGTAGTGATTTTCTTTGTCTCCACTAATTTGGTCCATATTATGCAATAATCTATGGCCATAAGAACAAACTTATGGCTTGTTAAGGAGTTGGGGTTGATGACCCCCACAAAATCTAGTCCTAATTGGGTAAATGGTATCATTTATATATATGGTCACAAGGGAATTATAGCATAGGTTTATCTTTTAGAAAATGTTTGACACTGATGAAATGACATGACATGTGCATGAATGTCTTTGATCAGGGTTGACCAATAATAACTCACTAGTAGTATGTTGTGTGGCATCACATTTGTTATAGGATGACTAGTGCCCAATTTCTCATGGAAGTTTTCCATTAATTACATGGATTAAACTTATTATAGGCATCTAATATAGAAAAATTCATGATTCATTCTAAAGATAACTCCCTTTTTCAACATGTAATGTGCAGCTTTCAGTCTAAGGGATCTCTTCTATGTTTGATTGTGTCTATGAGGTGTATTTTTGTAGAGCACATAATGGATACTTGGGGTGTACTAATCTTGTTACAACACTATCCCCTAGTCTAACTAGAGTATAATGATCCTTGGATCAATATTGATTATTATCTTGGTAAGACCTTGCCCTTTAAACAAATTGGTAGGTTTTATTTCCAAGTCATATTCTTATAGCTTGGTCATTCATTTGACTTTGCACTTGCCTAGCTCATTCTGACCCAAGATTTTCTTGATGCTTAGATCTAGTACAATTATATGCACTTTATTCCTAAGAATATAGTGCCTAAATTTTTTCATACCCTTGACTAATGCTTAGGTGTGTCTGTCTAGAGTGGAGTACCTTAGTTATAAATCCTTTATATTGGTACTCATAAAGCAACATGGTGTTCTTATCCATCCAATCTTTGTGTGAGATAGGTAGCAATGGTGTGTTCACATGCAAAAGGATAAATGTATAAATCCTTAGAATAGGTTGGATTGATTAACATGGGTGGTTTCATGATGGCATATTTTATGTCCTAAAAGACTTTTTTTGACTTATCATGCCACTTCATTTTACTGTCTTATTTCAACAAAATGTTAAGTGGATTTAGAATTTCAACAAACCCATAAATTAACTTGTGAACAAAATTGATTTTTACAAAGAAGGATTATATATATATTTTTATATTAGGTTGAGGTAATTTATAAATTAAATCATCTCTTTATGGATCGATATCAATACCTTCCTTTGTGATTATATGACTGAGAAGCATAGCATATGGTGACACTGAACATGATCTTTTTAGGGTTAAAAGAAATGCCATACCTTTTAAATATTTCAAATGACTTCTAAAAATGGTGGATACATTTTGACCTAAATTTTGAAAACATAGTTAAATAATCCATGTATATTAATATACATTTACTAATCAAACAATCAAAAGCAAAATCCATCACTTTTTAAAAAGTCACTTGAACATCGATCAATCCAAATGACATTCACTTGTAGGAAAATGTGTCGATTTCATGGTAAATTCAATTTTGGATATGTCATCATAATTCATTAAAACCTTATTATATATTGAGAATTCATCTAAAAAGGATATTATCAGGGATCCATTAACCATTGGATCACTTTATCAAGGGACAACAATGGGTAGTTTCCTTATCTAAATCTCTGTTCAGGTTGTAGAAGTCTATTAACAATCTAATCTCACAATTATTATTATGAAAATGAACTAAATTTTCCACATAAGTGGTGTGGGTAACTGGGAATATTATTTCAGTAGACAAGAACTTGTGAACCTATTTGTGTATTGAAGGTTCAAGGATCGGGTTCATAGGTCTCTATTTTTTTAGAATGGTAATTAATCTTGTTTAAGGGGGATGATATGACTAATTATGTCAAGTAAAATAATTTTAAGTCCTAATAATCAAAATAAATTATGTCTTTAGAACTCAAAAACAACTTTTGTAGTTGTTTGATCTCCTTGTTGGTCTAGTCATGACCTATGTTGACAATTTAGGGTCTTTCTAAGGACCCTAGGTTAATGGTTCAACACTCTTAACATATAAATTTGGGTTTCCTAATTGGGGGTGTAGGAATACATGTTTTGAATGCCTTATCCAAAGAAATCATTAATTTTGGGATTTGATTTCCTTGCATATTGAGGATTATATCCTTGTTGACTTCAGCCTTAGAACTATCCCTTTCCTTTCTGCCTATTATTTGGGCTTCAAATGTCCCAATGCTATTAAGGAATTGGACAATGTGATGGTCATCTTCAAAGAAATATAAATTCATGATGTTATCAAGAGTAGATGGACAAGGGACCATTTTAATACTATATTCTTACATCTCAAGGTCATCCATAGGACTCAAGTTCATAGTTCAGGATGCTAATGAGTAAACAACTAAATTTTATTCCCTAGGGATAAGGACAACTTTGAAAATGTCAAACATTTTTATTAGTTCCCATGTATTATGTTTTTATTTATTGAGGTATGATATTTTACATTGAAACCTACTCTTAACATGGTTTACAACACAAACTGAGTCACTAAACACCCTTAACTCTTTAGGTTTTTGCTTCATTACAAATTGTAGCCAAAGGATTAACACTTCATACTCGACTAGGGTATCAATGCTTAAATGTAAGGCCCATTTTCATAGTATTTATAACTAAATAAAATGATGAGGGAATAAAATAATATTTGTCTTTTTATGTAGAGGTAGAAAATAAATTAGTTATAATTATCGTGGGTGGGGAAGACCAAGTGTATCCCACTAGATTTGTTGTAGATATATAACCCTGACTTTAAAGATACATTCATAAAAAATAAATAAATGGTTATTTGAATACTTTAAATTAAGTATGGAGATAATTGATTATTAAAATTTGGTTATTTATAAAAATATTAGATTGACCAAAATTCATTGAAATGGCCACAATAAATATTTTTGGAGAGTTCATCAATTTGAGCATGAAGCAGTGTTTTAAACACTTAAAAATAGATATAATATTGAAGGTTAGTTGGGTTAAATTAGTAAGGTTATATTTAAATGAAAGCTAAAATTTGAATATATAAGGTATTATTTGATTTACCATTGTTTAATTTAGAATAAGTTTTTCATTATGTATTTTTTTAAAATCATTACTGACACGTTTACTATAAGTTAGTAGTACTAGTTAAGCTTCCAGTCTCACATGGTTAGTGTCATGACTAGATAAGTTTATGTTTTTTAAACTAACATAATATTAAAACATAATACATATTATGGTTTAAAAATAATAAGGATGGTTATAAGACTCCTGCATGCAACTATATGAACTTATGGTGCATCTATATCCATCTTAGTTTACGTGTAATGACTGCAAAAATGTTTAGTATTTTTCCTCTATGAATGATAAGTTTCTATTAACATACATGTTTGATGACATGAAATTTTGGAGTGTGTGGTCAAGTTGATAGTGGATGAATGTCTATATTTTATTTATACACTACACTATATGTGACTGAAATTTTAGTTTTCAAATTGGGTGCACTATATAAAAGTTATACATTCTAGTAAGAAATTCCAGACCCATTTTGCATGTTTTGGATGCAAGAGAAATGTTTTAGCCATTTTTAAATATTACTTTAGTGGATTCATGAAATATTTTGGATGGTTATATAAACCCTACATATAATTCTAATAATTTATGCTGCATATCTAACCCTAAATTTTGTGCAATGACTGCATAAATTTCACACTTTTTAATTCTTAAGAACAACAAGTTTATCTTGAGAGACACATACCAAAAGTTGAAAAATTAATAGTGAAATGGATTATGGATAATGTATTATTATATATATTACATTTATATTCCATAAAATACAGGTTTGTAAAGCTAGTTTTTTAATTGTGTACACCATTTGAAAGTTGTGTGTTCTATTAAGAAACTTTGGACTCATTTTACAAGTTTTAGATACAAGAGAAAAGTATTTGTTAATTGTAATTTGATTTTATTGGGATTAAGAAATCACAGAGATGGTAACAAGACTCATCCATATAATTTTATTAATTTTTGAAGCATTTATATCCATCTCAGTTTGTGTGTAACAAATGTGCAAAGTTTTCACTCTTTTTTTTCATAAGAATGACAAGTTTCTCATAATAGAATCATGAATTGGCATGAATTTTGAGTGTTAGGATTATAGATAAAATATGTTGGTATTTCTTGAATTTATACATCATACTAGACATCATCAATATTTCAATTCATCAATTGTGTACACTTTTAAAACTTTACATGTTCCAATAAAAAAATTTAAACTCATTTTGCAAGTTTTTCCTACAAGAGAAGAATCTCCACAAATTGATATTAGGTTAAAAAATTCATGGGTATAGTTATATTAATACATCATAATTTTTTTTAGCTTATGCTTCATCTCTACCCTTCCATGTTTACATGAAATGATTGCACAAAGTTTACACTCTTTTTCCCATTAAGAATGACAAGTTTCTCTTAAGGGTCACATCTAGTGGAGTGCAATTTTAAAGTGAGGGTGATGAAATATATTTGAATAAATTTTATTTTTAAATGATAAACCATATAAAATGTGATGAAAAAATTATTTCATCAATTGGGCACCATTTAAAAGTTTTGTGTTTTTTTGAGGAACTTGGGACACATTTTGATAGTTTTGGCTACAAGAGAAAAATCAAGGTGAATTTAGCAGGTTAAAAACATCCTATGGATGGTTATAACACCTTGACATGAAATTTTAGGAGCTTATGTTTTATTTTTGTCCCTCTTGATTTACATGTAATAGCTACATAAAGTTCACACTTTCCCCACTTAAGAATGACAAGTTTATCTTAAGGGACACATCTAGTAGCATGTAAATTTCAAGTGAAATGGGCATATTATATTTAAAATATATATATTTTATGTTTATATTACATATTAAACATAACTTCAAAGTCAGTTCATAAATTGGGTGCGTAGTTGAAAACTTGTGCATTATATTGAGTAACTTTGGACTCATTTGGTAGTTTTAGTTACAAGATAAAAGTCACCACAAATTTTATCTTAGTATTAGTGTGTTGATTTTTTAGGGGGATGATTATAGGACTCCCACATGTAATTCTAAGATCTTATGGTACAAATTTATCCTTCCAAATTTGTACGTAACATCTGCATAAAGTTAGTACTATTTTCCCCATTAGAATGAAAATATTATGTTAAGGGATACACCTAAATTAATTCAAATTTTGAGTGTATGGGTTGATATAGATTAAAAAAATAAATTATATATTGATTTTATATTTCATGCTAGACATGACTAGAAAGTTAGATCATCAATTGGGTGCCTAGTTGAAAATTTGCATGTTCTATTGACAAACTTTTGATACATTTTTTAAGATTTAGCTACAACATAAAAGTAATTTAAAATCACTCTTATATTTTATTAGTTTTTAAAATATTGATGATGGTTATTAGAATCACATGTAAAACTTAGGAATTTACAATGTGTGTTTATCCCTCTAGGTTTCCATGTAATGGTTGCATTAAATTTTCTCTCTTTTCCCCCTTAACAATGAAAAGTTTCTCTTGAGGGATGCATATGGTGGCATGAATGTTTGGAGTTCAGGAACCAATGTGTCTATCTTGAATTTATTTATTTAATTTTGATGTGAGTTTTATGTTAGTTCACTGATTAGGGCTTAGTTAAAAAAATGTGTTTTATTGAGCAATTTGGACTCTTTTTTCAAATTTAGGATACAAGATAAAATTCCTTGCCAATTGTTCTTAAATTTTAGTGGTTTAAACTTTTTTAGGAATGGTTATATGAATCCCATGTGAAACCATATAAAATTACAATTCATCTCTATCTAATTTAGTTGTGTGAAAAAGATACATAATTTTTAATAGTGTTTTTCCCTTAGAATGACAAACTTCTTTTAAGGGGAGATACAATAGAATTTAAGTTTAGATTAAGAGTGTTAATAGAGAGTAGATGAAGGTATATATTTAATTTATATACCACATAATAAATGAATACAAATTTGTTTTTATCTATTGGCATGTGGTTGAAAAGATTTATGTTGTACTTTTAGACATTAAAATTATAGTATTTCATATTTTAAAATGTCATTTTTTACCTACCTTCATCGTACATGACTTATGTGTAAACATATGGATTTTTATTCACCCTTCACTCACATCCAAATTATTTACATGGGTTTGAAGTTCTTGATTTTCTATCAATCACTTACATGTATTCCCTAATGTGTGTCTAACTTGTTCAAAATCATATTCATAATATCTCTAGATTATCAAATCATTTTTCTTGATTTCTAGAAAAATCTTTCAAACTCAAATCATTACAAAATTATGGACTCATCAAAATATAATGAACTCACCTCATGCCAATAAAAAGTTACTTCTCAAATTGAAATCCTTATTATGGGTTGCCCCATATGTTTGGCATATTAATGGATTGAGAAATTACCAAAAGAGTCCCATATAAATAACAGAAGGTCTAAACCTATTCCTTATCTAACATTTTTAAATTAAGAATAATATACATATGTACACATTCAAAGGAACTACCCTATTATTTTCAATTTAACCATCACTTGAAAGGATCAAGTCATAGCCAAGTATGAAACACATCAAAGCCAAGAAAAATTTATCATTTTCCAAGTATCAATAGATAGGTCATATGTTGCATTCATTGAATGAGCACTATTTCATGCATACACTTAATAAGGAGAAAAATGCAATTTTACTTCCCTCATCAAAGCATTGGATATGAAGATGTTCTTAGCCATTCATTGGGAAGTGATTAGATTCACCTCAGCCCACCTTTTCCCCTATTTTGTAGTTAGAAACCTAGTGTCAAAAGTGGACTTAGGATTTCAAAGATAAGGAGAAACATTTATGTAAGTATGCACACTGATAGCCCTTAAGATTACACATAGAGCTAGTTTAAAAGTAACGTATAATCCTATACAAATATGAAAAATTTAAATACACTTAGACGAATCCTTTAGGTTTCAAATTCTAATATCAATCAATGCCATGCAAAAGCTAAAAAATCTATCTAGGAGCATTTAGAGATTGAGATCTTGATATGAGTGAACATTGATCCATTTTTCATCCCTCATTCCACTTACATTTAGTATCATTCCTACACAATACATAAAATGCTAAGTATATTATTCCCTTAGGCATTTTATAATTATAGCAAGTGAAATTATCAAAATGAGATTATTACTTTTACTTTTAGATTTGTGTTTATTTCTATACATCATATAATATCATTTAGTTCAAAGTTATATCTTATAATATTAATTAATAGAAAAAAATTAAAACATAATGGTCACTTGTTTACTGTCTAAAATGTTATAAAACCCTAGATCTTTCCTTAAGGTTTCATTATTTATATTATGGTTTCAAAATTTAGTATATAAATCTGATTTTTAGACTAGATTTATTATTATCCCTTATTCAGAAATTACTCATGGATATAATGTATGTACATAGTTTATTATTCATAACTCAATGTATGATTTAATCATTACATGTTATTTTCATTTGATATATAAAATCTATAACAACTATTTGATTCCATGCATCAAATATTTGTGCACTAATAAATTTGAAATTAATAAAGATCAATATTTATCCTTTCATAATCCATATTATTATGATATTAAATTTTATTTTCTTCTTATTACCACTAGACACCAAAGGATATACATGACTACTATTTTTCCTCCTGCTCCCACTATTTTCCCAAGCTTTATATTATATTTTATGGTGCATGTTTTCATTAATATAAGAGATAAAGTATACCCTCTAGATAGACTTTTATGAATATTGAATATGAAAATGTTTTTGAAAAATAACCATGTACTATGGATGATAATAAATAAAATTAATATGTGGAATTTATTGATAGATTTGATAACATATGAAAGAGAATTAATCAATATATTGACATGAGTTTATAAATTCAAGATGCCCTATGCTATGAAAGAAAACATGAACATAAAAAAATATCTAGGGTTATCACATCTAAAGAACAACATAATCCCTTCAATGATTTATATCAACCTTTTGGAGGAACTAATTCTAACATATGTGTTTATACTACTAATGTTTCCACTATGACTACATCTACACCTTTGATACACATTTTATGTCCATCCAAAGTGTGGGTCAAACACATGGTTTATCTTAGGTTATTATGCCTATGCCTACATAGTTAACCTATGTACATCCGATGATGACTACACATGTTACATCATCATACTCACCCACTACACTATTCCTTGAGTACATTGTTGTAGTTGTGGATGTTAAAGTGTTATAGTTAGAGCATGGTGATTCTAGATTAAATCATTTGATATATGCTCATGCCTTTATTCATAATCCATTATCCATAAATATTTAAAAGTATCCATTACATTTGGGTATTGTAGCTACTAAACTTATATTTTATGATGGTAATAGTGATCTATAGAAATACCTAAGATATTTTCATGTAACATGTTTGGACTATCAATCTAATGACATATTTATAACAAAGTTATTTTCATGAGGTCTTAAGGAAATTTATTTTTAATGGTTCTATGATATCCCACTCCAATTAGTTAAGGCATTCAATCTTTTGTCCTATCAATCTATAGCACAAGTGTCGATCAATATTAGTGATAACTTATCTTATGCTCAAATCTATACATTCAAATAATGATCCACTGATCCAATTAGTGACTATGTGTTTCAACATACCAATATGGCCAAAAATGAGTTACAAGACATATTTAAGAAAAGTTTGTTTTATCCTCTCCATGTTTTCATTGTATTCAAGAAATTTAAATCATTTTATGAGTTATGTCATATATTTTCAAATTGATAAGCTAAGTTTATATCTTTAAATAAGCTCAAGTATGTGATTAATACTACAATTACATGAACTAAGTTTCTTCAAAACAAACAAAGTTACAAGGTTAAATCAAATAGTACTAAGAATGAAACAAGAAAAAAAATAATGTAGTATCATAACCTACTAATTGGCTTATACTATCCTCTCCACAAATAAGGTAATTTCCATGATTACCTCAATCTCATCATATCCTACTATTTAAATTACTAGAGTGTAACCTTATATCTCTCCCTCCCCCTCAATAGATTGATATCAGTAGACATACATCTATATATTATAAGAGTTATGTATATTATGACTATCATTGATGTGTTGGAAAATATAAAAATAAATGGTTTAAGATAAGGCATAAGATACATGATCTCATTGGTGATAACATTATTTAGCTTAATAAACCTATGAATGATTCAAGACCATAAACAACTGGGAACATTAAGCTTTAAATGTTTTCCAATCCAATTATGAATCATGTATCAATGAAACTAAATATCATATAAAAGTGAACATGACATACAATGCACATCCTCCTTATTTGACATATGATCACCAATTAGATGGTATCATTGGTACACTTACAAACACATCTATACAATGACCTAAAATAACATTTGATAAAATTGAGATTATGGATGATGATTTTAATTATATATCATTGAATATTCAAGCATACATTGATTCATAACTTATATATAGTGTTGCAACAGACAATGGTTCTAGAAAAAAAAATTGTATAATGAAACTTATTCATAATATTAGATATACACATGAGGATTTAATGGATACAAAAAGGATATTTAAAGGATTTGATGGTAAGTAATAACACCAATTGGGACTCATTGTTATACTTCTTAACATAGGATCCTTAATAATTGGTGAGATTATTCCTACTCTTACTAAGCACATGAGTATTTGACATGTTTTTAGGATACCCTTGGATATATAAGATTCATGAAGTAAAATATTCATTACTTATGTGTGTCAATTATATCTGTTAAAATTTACATAGCACAAGTTTTGATCAATATTAGTGATAACTGATCTTATGTTTAAATCTATACATTCAAACAATGATCCACTGATCCAATTAGTGACTATGTGCTTCAACATACCAATATGGCCAAAAATGAGTTACAAGACACAGTTAAGCAAATTTTATTTTCTCCTCTCCACATTTTCATTTTATTCAAGAAATTTAAATCATTTTATGAGTTATGTCATATAGTTTCAAATTGATAAGCTAAGTTCATATCTTTAAATAAGCTCAAGTATTTGATTTTTACTACAATTAAATGAACTAAGTTTTTTCAAAATAAACAAAGTTACAAGGTTAAATCAAATAATAATAAGAATGAAACAAGACAAAAAATAATTTATTATCATAACCTACTAATAGGGTTGTCCTATCCTTTCCACAAACAAGGTAATTTCCATGATTACCTCAACCTCATCATATCCTACTATTGAAATTACTAGAGTGTAACCTTATATCTATCCCTTCCCCTCAATAGATTGATATTAGTAGACATAAATCTATATATTATGAGAGTTATGTATATTATGAATATCATCAATGTGTTGGATAATATAAAAATAAATGGTTTAAAATAAGGCATAAGATACATGATCTCATTGGTGATAACATTATTTAGCTTAATAAACCTATGAATTATTCAATACCATAAAAAAATGGGAACATGAAGCTTTAAATTTTTTCCATTCCCATTATGAATCATGTATCAAATGAAAATAAGGATCATATAGAGGTGAAAATGACATGCAATGCACATCCTCCTTATTTGACATATGATCACCAATTAAATGGTATCATTGGTACACTTACAAACACATTTATACAATGACCTAAAATAACATTTGATCAAATTGAGATTATGGATGATTATTTTAATTATATATCATTTAATATTCAATAATACATTGATTCATAACTTATATATAGTGTCACAATAGACAATGGTTCAAGAAAAAACATTTGTATGATGAAACTTATTCATAATATTAGATATACACATGAGGATTTGATGTATGCAAAAAGGATATTTAAAGGATTTTATGGTAAGGAATAAAACCCATTGGGACTCATTTTTATACTTCTTCACATAGGATTCATAATAATTGGTGAGATTATTCCTACTCTTACTAAGCACATGAGTATTTGACATGTTGTTAGGATACCCTTAGATACATAAGATTTATGAAGTAAAATATTAATTACTTATGTGTGTCAATTATATAAATTAAAATTTACATAGCACAAGTTGTGATCAATATTAGTGATAACTTATCTTATGCTAAAATCTATACATTAAAACAATGTTCCATTGATCCAATTAGTGACTATGTGCTTCAACATACCAATATGGCCAAAAATGAGTTACAAGACATATTTAAGAATTTTTTTTTCTCCTCTACATATTTTCATTATATTCAATAAATTTAAATCATTTTTTGAGTTATGTCATATGTTTTCAAATCGATAAGATAAGTTCATAGCTTTAAATAAGCTCAAGTATGTGATTAATACTAAAATTACAAGAACTACGTTTTTTCAAAATAGATAAAGTTACAAGGTTAAATCAAATAATACTAAGAATGAAGCAAGGAAATAAATAACGTATTATCATAATGTACTAATTGTCTTGTCCTATCCTCTCCACAAACAAGGTAAGTTCCATGATTAACTCGACCTCATCATATCCTACTATTGAAATTACTAGAGTGTAACCTTATATCTCTCCATCCCCCTCAATAGACTGACATCAGTAGACATACATCTATATATTATGATATTTATGTATATTATGACTATCATCGATGTGTTGGAAAATATAAAAATAAATGGTTTAAGATAAGGCATAAGATACATGATCTCATTGGTGATAACATTATTTAGCTTAATAAACCTATGAATGATTAAGGACCATAAAAAAAATTGGGAACATGAAGCTTTAAATATTTTCCAATCTCCTTATGAATCATGTATCAAATGAAACTAAGGATAATATTGAGGTTAACATGACATACAATGCACATCCTCCTTATTTGACATATGATCACCGACTAGATGGTATCATTGGTACACTTACAAACACATTTATACAATGACCTAAAATAACATTTGATCAAATTGAGATTATGGATGATGATTTTAATTATATATCATTTAATATTCAAGCATACATTGATTCATAACTTATATATAGTGTTGCAATAGACAATAGTTCAAGAAAAAAAATTGTATAATGAAACTTATTCATAATATTAGATATACACATGAGGATTTAATGGATACAAAAAGGATATTTAAATGATTTGATGGTATGTAATAACACCCATTGGGACTCATTGTTATAATTCTTAACATAGGATCCGTAATAATTGGTGAGATTATTCCTACTCTTACTAAGCACATGAGTATTTGACGTGTTGTTAGGATACCCTTGGATATATAAGATTCATGAAGTAAAATATTCATTACTTATGTGTGTCAATTATATAAATTAAAATTTACATATCACAAGTTTTGATCAATATTAGTGATAACTTATCTTATGTTCAAATCTATACATTCAAATAATCATCCACTGATCCAATTAGTGACTATGTGCTTCAACATACCAATATGGCCAAAAATAAGTTACAAGACATAGTGAAGCAAATTTTGTTTTCTCCTCTCCACATTTTCATTGTATTCAATAAATTTAAATCATTTTATGAGTTATGTCATATAGTTTCAAATCGATAAACTAAGTTCATAGCTTTAAATAAGCTCAAGTATTTGATTTATACTAGAATTAAATGAACTAAGTTTTTTCAAAATAAACAAAGTTACAAGGTTAAATCAAATAATAATAAGAATGAAACAAGACAACAAATAATTTATTATCATAACCTACTAATTGGGTTGTCCTATCTTTTCCACAAACAAGGTAATTTCCATGATTACCTCAACCTCATCATATCCTACTATTGAAATTACTAGAGTGTAACCTTATATCTATCCCTCCCCCTCAATATATTGATATTAGTAGACATACATCTATATATTATGAGAGTTATGTATATTATGAATATCATCGATGTGTTGGAAAATATATAAATAAATGGTTTAAGATAAGGCACAAGATACATAGTCTCATTGGTGATAACATTATTTAGCTTAATAAACCTATGAATTATTCAATACCATAAAAAACTGGGAACATGAAGCTTTAAATGTTTTCCAATCCTATTATGAATCATTTATCAAATGAAAATAAGGATCATATAGAGGTGAATATGACATACAATGCACATCCTCCTTATTTGACATATGATCACCAATTAGATGGTATCATTGGTACACTTACAAACACATTTATACAATGACCTAAAATAACATTTGATCAAATTGAGATTATGGATGATGATTTTAATTATATATCATTGACTATTCAAGCATACATTGATTCATAACTTATATATAGTGTTGCAATAGACAATGGCTCAAGAAAAAACATTTGTATAATGAAACTTATTCATAATATTAGATATACACATGAGGATTTGATGTATGAAAAAAGGATATTTAAAGGATTTGATGGTAAGGAATAACACCCATTGGGACTCATTGTTATACTTCTTAACAAAGGATTCATAATAATTGGTGAGATTATTCCTACTCTTACTAAGCACATGAGTATTTGACATGTTGTTAGGATACCCTTGGATACATAAGCTTTATGAAGTAAAATATTCATTACTTATGTGTGTCAATTATATACATAAATGGGGTGGTCAAAATTTTAGGTTTTCCACATGAGTATCCTATTAAGATAGATCAATTTACTCCTCCACCCTCACCACTGCCACAATTAGTTATTGATCCTATATATCATCATTATATGCAAGCAATTAATTTTTATAATTAGGCTGACCCTACACTTTTTTATAGCTACTAAGGTTTTTTCTACAAAGACATTTTAAAGGAAATTAGTTAACTTTCCTAGATGATCAAAACTTCAATTCCCATTACATCATAGGTTGTTCAAAATCTACAATAGCCAACATTTGCTAAATGTCCTAAGATAGTGTTAAAGATAGTTTAGTGTGTTCCATAAAAAACAAAATAATAGATTTATCATATTATACAAAAAATTTCATATGATATTATGCTACCTAAAACAACTCATCATACACATGATCCTATGAGTCATGATTCAAATTTGGATATAGATACATATGACACTAATCACTCATAAAAGGTGACCATTTACATGTTAGATAGAGGAAATAAACATCATCCATTTGATGGGGTCATTGGTTATAAATTTTAAATTTGTGATAAATATTTAAAAATAATAAATAAATATAAAAATATTCTAAAAATAAAAATAAGGACTTAACATGACATGATTGCTAGTTACATTATTTTATTTATGTTTTTATCACATGTTTTGTTGATTAAGTATACTTTTTATTAAACACAAGAATTGAATGGTATATATGAGTGTGATGTAGGACATACAAGATATAAATGATACATAGATGTATAGATGTAATCCATTCTTAAACCTAAGAGCCATACCAATACTAAGGGCATCTCATTCCATAGATTACATGGTCATAGGTTATATATTTCTATGATTTTTACATTTTACATGTTGAGATACATTGATTGTTTACAACTATATTACTCTTGATTATTATATACATAGTTATATATTTCATGGATATACTACTTTAATATGTTGTGAAATTGATAAAGATTGATAGCGTAGACTAGTTTCACTTATTCTATGCTTAAATTATATTGTTTCATTTTTAATAAGATGATCATTGATATTGATTGTACACTTGTTACTTAGTACATAAAATTGTATGATTAAGTGTATCATTGCATTCTTATTTATTTGACCCTTTACTTTCTTTAATTATTTTTGCTTGATTGAATTTTCATTACATAACATTTTTCTTGGACCCTTTCTTTTTTGTACAAATATTGTGTGTAGCCCTTTCCCTTTTGTGAAAGTGATTTTTTTTACATTTGTTTCTATCGTGTACATAATAGCCATGACATTAGGTGATTATTAGTGGAAAAAACTTTAATTGTC
The DNA here is from genome assembly GCA_037957365.1 of Torreya grandis. Lineage (NCBI taxonomy): Eukaryota > Viridiplantae > Streptophyta > Pinopsida > Cupressales > Taxaceae > Torreya > Torreya grandis. The sequence continues at coordinate 7,185 of JARHVA010004580.1, read as the reverse complement.
TACTAATCTTGTTGAGTTTTATTTAGATTTATTAATTTTTCAAGTATGATAATTTTTTGGTGTCATGATAGATATTAAGAAATTTTATTGTTGCATGAAGTTTCAAGATTCACATCATGAATTTTTTTGTTTAGTTCATTATTAAATACCTATATTAGTGGTTTTTACCATTGCATGCCTGATTAATATATCTATCTTGACATGATACTTGTATGCCTTCCATTACATGTTTCATGTATGTGTTGGCAATATATTCATTACTAGGATGAAATATTATCAACATGTTAGAGCATATTTCTAAATGATTACATATTTTTGTGTAACATGATATCATTAAATCTTTTATTTTAAAATGTGTAATTCATAGGAGACATCTCTCACCTCAAAATTCAATCATATTAGTGGGATTGGCAAGATATACAAGCCTAAATTATATTTTGGCACATATTAAAAGATGCAAAAAGTTCACAACAGTTTATACTATCAATTTGTATTTATATTTGGCACATATTACAAGATTCAGAGATTGTTGGGTGGTTCTTATTATCATTTTGGTTCAGATCACTCTTGATGTATCCACATACTTTGGGGACCAATAAAATTTTCTAAATCAAATAAAATAAAAAATTCAAAATAATAAAAAAATTCAAAAGTCAAAGTAGCCTAGTGAAAACCTCTTTGAGGAATTATCAAATAATCCAAATCAAAATCAAGAACATGAGGACACGTTTATTGGTTAAAACCTTACCAAGAGGATAATGGAAGAGGAAACCAATTCTCACCCTGTGAAAACATAGTTTTATGGTGAATCTAAATAACTTATTAAAAGTTCCATAGTTTTCATCATAATAAAAAATAACAACCCAAAAATCATCAAACTTAGGAGAACTACAATTCATAAAGAACAAGAAAAATTCATTGCTCTCTTAACAAAATGTTTAGACATATCTAAAACATGTAGAATTGGGTCGTATGAATCATACATGAAGCAATCAACCTGAGTCTGTACATAATAATTTGTATTTGGGTGGAAGATCTGAATATGTAGCTTTCTCCAAGAAAACCTTTAGGTGGTTGAACCTTGTTTCCTTATGTCATGCCATTACAAATGATGTTATCTTGTTGAATCATAGGAGAATTTTTATTCCTTGTTAAATCACTTGGATAATTTTTAGGTTATAATGATAATGGTGATAATTTACAATTGATAATACAAGAACACAACCCTAAGATATCATAATTTGTCTTTACCTATTCTAGCTTGAGAAAAATCATGTGTCAAAGTTCACAAGAAATTTTTCCTAAAGAGCATGAGTCTTCTCTTAATAAATGTGTCTAGTTGCATGTAAGTTGTTAAATTTTGGGGTGTTGGGGGTCTATGTTTTTTATCAAGTTATTTATACCATTTAGGACCATAAACATTTTTCATCGATCAAAAGCATCGTTTATAACTTTCCCATTATGTTGAGAAACATTTTCCCATAAAGTATTTTTTCATATAAGATAAAGATGTCCCTCCATTTAATAATCAATTGGATGCGATCTATGTGATAATGTAGAAGACAAAAATGTAGCAATAAAAAACATAGCAGTAAAAACATAGTATAACAAAAATGTAGTATGACAAAAATGTTATGAGGATACAACATAGCAAGGAAAAAAGTAGTGGTATTAGTAATTTTGCAAAAATGTCACAAAGAGAATAACTAGGACCTTTTAGTGATTATCACATTGTATATTTGTTGTCTAATTCATTTTGGTGATAGTAGTTAACATTTCATGGTGGAAAAGTAATGCACCAAATTTACAAGTAAAATTACAAAGGAAAATGTGATTTTGCGACTTTAGAATTTTAGTTGAAAGTTATGTCATCTTTTGTATGAGTGCATCCTTTACTATGTTTTGTTCCTATGATGTTTTTTCCTCGATACATTTTTTCCTTACTATATTTTATCCTCACTATGTTTTTCATGCTATGTGTTTAACCACTACTTTTTTGTCTGCTAATTTTTAGTAGGATGCCATGGGAGGTGTATAAGAATTTCATGTGAAATATTTGGATGTTATGGTTCATTTATACCTATCAAAATTTTTAAAAAATGAATGTAAAAGTTCAATCTAATTTTTTTGAAGGATCACCAGGACTCTCTTAATAAATACATCTGACTATGTGCATTTTTAAAAAGTTTGGGGTGTTGGGTGTCTAAATAAAAGTAATTCTAAAGTGTTTACATAGATCTAGATGTGTCTGTTAACTTTTTTAATCAATTGGGATTGTTGTTTATAATTTTTGCATTCTACTGATCTTTATAAACACCAAAGCTTGTAAAATAAAATAATGTCACAAATAATTTCTATAACAACCTTCCATGATGAAGCACATTTTCTAATGCATTTTTTCCATACACAACTGATAATGTGCATTGAATTGTTGGGTCATTTAAGGATCAAAAGTTAGTTTATTTTATATTATTAGATTAATATTTAGTTAGTTAATAATTAGTGTTTACTTTGTTTTAAATAAAAGTTGGTTCACGGGTTAGTTGTAAATCATAACCACCGTAAAAGCTTATAAAGCTTTTACTCTTCATTTTAAAAATGAATCGAGAAATAATACAATATTATTTTTTGTGTGAAAGTATTTTGGAATAATGTAATTTATTCATTATTTTCATTAGAATCTGGGCCAACAATGGTATCAGAGCATGGTTTTTGGAGCATGGTGAATTCAAGAGAAAGTGAGGTGAAAAGTTGATTCACATGGAAGATTTTCATGGATGGTACATGGTATGCCATTTATTAATTTTGTGTTTAATGTTGAAATTTTTGAAAAATTATTCAAATAATTTTACATTAAATATTTCTAAAGTTTGAGAAAACTTTGATTAAATAGCTTATGTCTGGTTTTTATACAACTTGCTCTCTGTTATTGCTCCTAGACTTCATCTTGAGTATACAAGATTATTTTTTTAAGCCATAAAGTGATTCAAAGTTATTTTTCAAACCCCAAAATCTATCAAAAGGCCATTTATATAGCTTTTTTTGAACCTGTAAGTCTTTGAGAAATGTGAAAAATGGATCCAAACTTCCCTCAATCCATCTATTGAGTTTTTGGTATGTTTTTGAGCATTTGAAAATCATTTGTCAATTAAACAAGACATCTTAGAGTTTTTAAAGATAAAAATTGTTGTTATACAACCCACATATGAATTTGTATGGCATTTTCATGCATGATATATCTGTGATTGAATAAAATGGCTTCCATTTCTTTAGCAATTTATCTACTCATTATTTGATTTATTCTCAAGTTCCTGAAGACCATTTATCAAATATAAAAGCATCTCAAAAGTTTTTCAAGCTGAAAAATGGAGTTATATGGTCCAAAAATTATGGAATTACAGCCTTTCCAACATCCTACATCATCAAAAATTATATTTTCTTTATCAAAATTCTCTCTGAAAGTCTCAAATTGATTTGTATGTGCAAAAAGTAAGGCCTTGTACATATATGTATGGTTAAGTTGGAGTGCCAAAAGAGTTTCCAAATTCTCCATATCAGATTTGGTGTTGGAATGCTCTAGGAAGGCGTTGGAAGTCTCAAGATAATAAAGATTTGATTTTTGTAAAGTCTTCTCTATAGTTTGACAAATATTTAGGGTTTTGTGGGTCCTGGCAAAGTAAAGCATTGGATTTTAATTTTTAAAAATATTCCCAGATGAATTAATTACCATACCCAAGTAATTTTTATTTTATTTTATTTAGGTTCATGTATAAATTTTTGTTTTTATGACTTGTGAATACTCTTAGAATAATTGGAAAAGTACTTTTTGTAAGGCACTCTCCATAAAGGTCAAGGGTTACACCCTCAAAAGTGCCAAGAATTTGTTTTTGCAAAGGGGTTATTTGAATTAATTTTAAAAATCAAGAAAATATATATACCTACCATGTCTATTTTTACCATATCTTGAACACACCATCATATTATTTTTTCAGAATTAACTTTTTGGAAACTAGATTCAGATTTTCAATGAGTATAATTAAGGAGGGGTCCATCATGTCTTGATATGTAATTTTAATCTCCGTAAACTAGTCAAATTTTTTGAATTAGCATTGAGAGGGGGGGGGGGGGTTACTTCACTTGATAGAGGAGAAAATTTTAAAATTATCACATCTTCTACATATGGTGGTCAAAATCTTCATATAACCACTTATTTTTCATGGAAATGAATTTATAAGAGAATCAACATGAACAATATTTGATTTTGTCATGTGTCAATATGTTTTTAACATACTTTGAATAAATTATGGATTGTAATGAAATTGGGTGCATTTTTAGTGGAATCTGACACCCTAAGCTTTTTTTATCACATGGTAAAAATGTGTTGTATACATCAAACAAAGATTGTAATGACATATCACATTGCTTGTATTATTGGTGATGATGGTGTTACATTTCGATGTTTACAAGTCCTTGAAGATATAATAGGCTAAATAGAATCAACTGGAGGTTGGAAGATCCACAAAGGTTGGAGGATATTTCCCTTCTTTAGTTTGCTATTCACTTAGAGTATGGGTTCACTAATGGGATACCAATTTTTAGCTTATGTACTTTAATTTCATAGATATAGTTTTTTTATAATCTTTGATGTGGAACATTTCAATGATTTTGTACTTGGTTTATTTGTTGTATGGCTTCTCACCTCTCAATTAATAGGGGGAGAAGATATTGCATATTGATTTTTTTGATCAATCATTGGTGATGTGCAGTATGATTCAACATTGTGTTGCTAGCATTGTTATTGCTGAACAAAAGCCTATGGGAGATGTTGGCGATTGTTGGGTATCAGTTTGAGATGTGTTTATACATAGTACAAAGGGTAGTCACTTTTTGGATGGATTCTATGTGAGGATAAATGTAGTTGGAAAGTGAGTGATCATGTTTTACTATAGTGTGGGAATGATCAGGATGTGATCAGTCTACGATGCATAGTGTACTAGTTGTAGTTGCAACAAAGTCTACTTGGATGACTCACAGTTATTTTCTCCAATTTTTTTATACCCCTTTGGATCAAGTGGATTTTATTGGGTCATTTAATGATTCAAAGTTAGTTTATTTTATATTTTTAGATTAATATTTAGTTAGTTAATAATTAATGTTTACTTTGTTTTAAATAAACGTTTGGTTCATGGGTTAGTTGTAAACCATAACCACCATAAAAGCTTATAAAGCTTTTAATCTTCATTGTAAAAATGATTCAAGAAACAATAAAATATTATTTTTGGTGTGAAAGGATTTTGACATAATGTAATTTATTCATTATTTTCATTGGAATTTGGGCCAACATGAATTATAACCTCACTCATATTAACTCCTAAAAACTAGGGGCTGAAACTGAAGTTGTTTCATGTGATGCTACAATCCAATTGACAACAAGAAATAATTTCATATAATATATAATTTGAAATGAGAATGTGTGGATGGTGTTGTTTTTGATGATACATTTATAATAAGAATAAAAAACATCATCTTAAATTTATCCAACTATACCATTATTATTATTTTTCTAAACACACTTACTATACAAGAATAATCAAAACTAAAAATTAGTTACATATGATTGACACAATAATGTTATGCAAAATTATTCATTTAATAATAATTAAAAGAAAGGTAATGTATATAAAAACAAAAAATAATATGGACATATTAAAATTAAATTTGTATACATAAATTATAATGTTATATAGACACATGCACATTAAATCTAGTATGTTCATATATCTAAAATATGCCATAATGACATACAAAAAGGGTCATATTTTGAACACACTATCGGATATATATGCATACAAATGGTCCGGCATAAAAGTGGGGTCTATAGGGATATAAAATAGGCCATATCACCATACAAAATAAATTACGGCCACAACTAGCCCTAGAATTACAACTAACTCTCATAGTTTTGAATGCCTCTGGAAATTGTGCCTCGTCACCCCTAGATGTAAAACTAGGGGTGATGGATTTGAGATTATGGGGATAAACTCTTCTCTTAGTATTTCAAGGATCAAATTATATGACAAAACCTTAGAAAATGATTATAGTTGTACATCATAAAAATTAAAAAGAAACAATACATTAAAATTAAGTATAATAAATGATAAAGTTTCTAAAAACAAATTCTTGTAGAAAGGTAATTTGGAATCACCTCTTGCCACCTTAATGGTTTCCTATGGTTGTGTGACTTGAATATATAAATTATGGTGGATCATATGGAGCATACATATAATGTTAGAGATGTACATATAAATATAGATATGAACTTTAAGTATAATTACTTGATTTTTTAATAAAACAAGACAATTATTGGGTGTTCTAACTAGTACTTATTTTTATATTAGGTGGTGTTAGGAATATATTGTATCTTGGGACACAACATCATCGATAAATTTTTCATAGTCTAGGTGAGGTAACCATAGCATATAACATCATCTATACAAGTAACAAATGAAAGAGGTCAATTAGAATTAATATAAATTCAAACTTATTAAGATAAATTTAAATTATTCTTTTAATAGATATAGAGAGAGGGAATATAAAAAATGCACGCATAAGGATCTAAAATTCTAAAAATAGAGTGAATTTAGATTTCAATAGTCTAGGAAAGGTATAATAACAAATCTCATCATTTATTTCTAAGAAATAAATGAAAGAGGTTAATTATGAATTAATTAAAAGTAACCTAATCAAGATAAATTTAAATTATTACTTTTACACAGAGAGAGGAGGAGAGAGAGAGAGAGAGAGAGAGAGAGAGAGAGAGAGAGAGAGAGAGATGAGAGAGAGAGAGAGAGAGAGAGAGAGAGAGAGAGAGAGAGAGAGAGAGAGAGAGAGAGAGAGAGAGAGAGAGAGAGAGGAGAGAGAGAGAGAGAGTAACAACTATATATATGTAAGGAACTATAATGCTAATTATAATTTCTACAAAAAAATGTTGCAGTCCAACTGAGGAACCTGTAATGTTGATCATCATATATACAAGCCAAAAATAAAATAGGTCAATTATGAATAAATTAAAAGTAAACCTATAAATTAAAATTAAAATTATTCCCTCTACATATAGATAAAGAGAGAGTGGGGTAATTAAAAAAGAGAGAGGGAGAGGGAGAGAAAGAGAGATAATGTAATGTT
>JARHVA010004579.1:1402500-1511164 GCA_037957365.1 Torreya grandis | reverse complement strand
AATGACTGTGATTATGCACATAGACTAGGATTAGAATAAGTTTCCTAATCTGTAGAATATATTCCTTACTTTATTATATTAATCTTTCCTATTTTATTAGACTAATTTCCTAATTTTTACATTTGATTTCATATTAGTATTGCTACTTTATGGGTTAGTTTTCTTAAAACTAGAGAATAAACTAATCAATTTATTATACTTGCTTTATGAAAGACCTACCAAAATCAAGGTGATGACATAAGTGGAATCAAAATGGTCATCCACTAGGATTTGTTCTATTAGTACTTGAAGTTATGGGATTAAGGTATGTGTTCTGATTAAATTAAGTTCTACCTAAATTTAATGAATTCACTAGGCCTATAGAATTTAATCTAATATACTCATGCAAATTTTATAAATAATTTTCATTTCCAAAGATCAACTACATTGGTACATGCTAAAACTAGGATGAAAGAAAGTAAACATTGATATGGATGCACATTGGTAGGGACGTATTGATAAAAAAAAATAAGTTTTCTTATACATATACCTAGATAATGGTGATTCCCAACCATTTTTCCATCTATGTTCAATAAAAAATCATACAAACTTATGGAGGAAGGGTAAATCAAGTAATATCTACCAGATCTATGGAGGCCTGACTAGTAATAGATAAATACTTAGAGTGGAATCATAAGTATCTATGTCAAGGCTATGGATGTCTAGATGGTAGCAGAGCAATGCCTAGGCTTCCACTATTATTTTTGAAATAAAATAATAAATCAAAATGAAACCTAAAATGTATGTACATGTCTTTGTAAAAAAATAATAAAAAGGGGTAAAACAAATATCATACAATCACACATAGATCCTAGGAATGAAAAGGGTTAATATGTTTCATGAAGATGGAGTCATTTTTAGGTTACTGGTTCATTTTTATTTTTATTTTTTTTGGGGGGGGGACTGAATTTATGTTATGATGCATCAAATTAAATTATGGGTTATTAAATGCTTTGTATAGTTTCCCCATTGAGTCACCATTTTTTGTGCCCCAACACACCCAATTTTCAAGGTTTAAATAGGGACCCATTATTGTGAAAATATCTTTAATTATGGTCCATATCAATCTTATAATTTTTTATATTCATCAATTATGCACAAACCTAAGGTTGTTTTCAAAGTCTAAATTTGTTACGAAAGTTGATAAAGATCAAAAATCAAAGTTTGGACACCAGATATGAATTATTTATTACCTTTAGTTCTCTTCTCCACTTTCAAAATGGATATTCAATATCATGTTTTTGATTTAATGGATTGTCAAGACTAACAGTGTAATTTTATAGTTTATCCTCATTTTTTCCCCTTTGCAAGTTTTTTCATGCTTTGATTGGTTCCAATTTATCCCCAAACTCCTTGAGATCTCTCCAAGTGGTATCCTCTCACTCATTTATGGAATTCAATGATTGACCAAGTCTGTATTACTTTTGGGTTGTCGAGATCATGCCAAGTGGTATTATCCCATCCTTACGCAACTTTTTTGTACTTTTGTAATTTATGAAATTATTTTGACTCCATAGAGTAGCAAGAGATATCCACATGTCATCATCTCATGAACCTAGAGTTTAGAGCAAAATATTACAAGTCACAAAGTCATCTTGAAAAGTGGAGCAATGAGATTCATCCGCATGTTATCATCTCATGAACCTAGATTTTAGATCATAAAATTCAAAGTCACAAAGTCATCTAGGTAAATATATCAATTAGAGTTGTCCACATGTCATCATGTCATGAACTGAGATTTTAGAGAATAAAAGTACAAGTCACAAAGTCATATGATAAAATGGAACAACAAGAGTTGTCCATGTGTCACTATCTTTTGAACCTAGAGTTTAAGTAGATAATGTTAGAATATTTAAATTATATAGTCATTTAGGTGAGCAAATCCTCAAGATCTTCTAAGTATCATCATCCCAAGAATCCATAGTCTAGTGTACATAAGGTACAAAGGAAAAATCAAAAGGACTTATTCAAAATTTTGAGATTGATCCATGTGTCATAATCTCTCCAAATCATGGATTTCACAATGTATAATGAATTATTTCATGCTATAGATCCTTAAAATATTACCAAGCATCATCATCATCATAAGAGATCATGGCCAAAATAAATAAGGTATAAAGAGCCAGAGTCTAGTCACTAGTAAACAAGTGATATATAACCATGTGTACCTAATCCAAACAAGTAAGTATAAAGACAAAAATTATATCCCCAAGATTATAAAAAGGGGACACCTATCATACTAAGATGACAAGGTACCTAGGAGTAATGAAAAAAAGCCACATGATAATAAGACATGCTAAAGCTAGCATTACAAAGTCTAAATTCAAATAAGAAAAAGTAGATGTGGAATGGATCAAAATCCATTATTATCATTAATTTTCATAAATTATAAACTTAATGCATTGAATTCACAAAGCAACCAAATCTAAAATATGTTTAGTAGTAAAGTAATATCTAATCACATTGACTTATAACTAACTTATGCACATCACGAATTCAAGTTTCACAATGACTCAAAGATCTTTTAGATAACACATAATTCCTATGAAATTCCAATGGCCTTCTCATCTCATATTCATCATCCCTTATAATAATTGATTGTAGGCACAACTGAATATATAGACATAATGTTTGATTCAATAACACTACAACATAAGTTCAAGCATTATTCATCTACTTGGGATGAAGTGGAATCCATAGAGCCATACAGGGTAGAAGACCTATTATCTCTGTTCACATAGAGATACATAGATGACCTCTTGGCCATAAAGTGTGATCTATGAATTTGACTCAAGAGAGGGGGTTAAATCAAGTATTAGTTTCACAATAAAATCAAGATGAAAATAACACACTAACAAACATGACATCTCTAGGCCTAGACACTAGGGGGAGCTTAGTAACAAACATGCATATGAAAATAACAACTAAAACATGAAAGAAACATTCCTTCACCTTCTTTTGAGCTTTCAAATGATTCAAAGAGTGGATTTTTTGGCTTCTGCTTCAAAGGTCTTTGGTAATGGGGCTTTGAATATCTCTACCTCCTCTTGTCACCATTGGCTTTATGGCTTTGGATTTTAACTTCTCTCAATAATTTGGCATAATGACACTATATCAAATAGATTTTGAAATTATTTGGGCATTATAAATTTACATCAAGATAGTTTAAAATTATGAGCGTGAGTCCCCTTATTTATAGTTTTTCTCATTTGGTCATAAAGAATCTAAACTGTCCATCTCAAGATGAATATGTGTGGCTAAGAATCCATTCAGTTTTCAAAGCTAAAATCAATAAATGCCTTCATAAATATTTGGGATAGAGAGGCATTAAATAGGCATGGGAGGGACTAATCAGATATTTATGGCATTTATGGATTATGGATTCCACCCCATAGAATGATGTCACTTGATGATGTAGAAACTCATAATCAATTTCCATAAAGAAATAATTAATAACCTCCATGGAAAATCCATTTAAGTTCTTGATTCAAATTAATTAGTCTTAAACATGATTTATCAATTTTGGTACAGATCTTGCAACTTGGTGTTCAAATTAATCAAATTAGTCAAAATGTCATATTATTGGATCAAAATTTGACTAGATTAGAATTAGAAGGTGATGTTAGATGCATTGGATCTGTTATCCCATTTAGGATGTTGTCAACACAAAATAACAAAGGCATGTGTCTCATGTAATAAATTTGGTAGAAAAGATCAATCCTAATCACCTAGGTGCAAAATCATCATTTTGACTCGAACTGTTCTAATCAAAGTTAGGTATCTCATAAAATGTAATGCCCCATTTAGGGATACATTGGCCAAATTGGCACTTATATATAACAGGTTCAAATCATTTAGCATATTTTAATGTTTTTGGACAAATTGTATATTTTGCTATAAATTAGTCTGAAGCTTGGTTAGAGGTCATTGCTAGATAGTTTTAGGTGTCTATAGTTTGCCCATATTTGGGAAAATGTTGAAAACTATAGGCACATCAATATCTTCTAAAATAATGAGTAAAGGTCTGTATGCCAAAAATAAGATGATGATTGAAGAAAGAATCTCCCAAAAAAAATGTTTGGGAAGCCTATAATAATGCCCCCTTGAGGGAGTAGCCATGACATTTTTGATGGATGGTCCCTTGAAAATAATCAAGAAGAAAGGTGGAATTAACCCATGGTTGAGATTAATCTAAATGATAAAATACTTGCATATGCTGATTTAAAAGGTAGTGATTTTCTCAAAGGTGGTTATAATCAGGAAGAAAAGCTGCAATGATGATTTTCCCATAGGTAGTTATAATCATTAATATGACCTATGTTAGATAATGATAATGTTTTATATGGTTGTGCCTCAATAGGGCAGATTATCAAGCATAACTCAAACATATATCTTGGAATATATATTAAAGATGAGCAGGCATAAATGTAGATGTGATGGTCTAATGACTAAAGAAGACACAAATAACCAAGCATATGAGGATGCACAAAGAGATGAAAGGGATGGATAGAAGAATAAGATTTTATCATTGGAAATGATTTAGATGTACCTACCAATGAGGAGATGTGTGTCTTGATTAATAATGATACAACTAGAATGGCTAATTGGGTTGATTTGATCAAGGTGGGATGGGTTTACCAAGGCGCCAAGGAGAAAATTTTGATGCCCCATTGATTATAGGACCTTATTGAAGATAATTTTTGTTGTATCATGTAATGTTATGCATCATGATAGAAACCATGAATACTATCCTAAAATATGCATAAGGACTAACTCCTGATCCAATAAACACTTAAAAATAATGCACATATGATAAAAACTATGTTGATAATGTTGATGTATGAATATGGATAGACTCAAGAATAATGTGCTCAAAGAATCACCTAATGAATGTATATAGATTGAGTCAAGGCAATAGTGCTAAAATCAAACAAACAAGCAAGTAAAAACACAAATAAACAACTTGAAATAAACAAATAAAAAGACTAAAAACAAAAAGCAAAAGAAAGCATCCTAATAATGACCATGCCCCAATAAGGCAGATCGAGGATAACTTACTAGGCCTAGATAGGATAAATGTTTTTGGATTTTGAAATATTTTGATGTTTTTGGAATTTTGAGGTATTTTAACTTGTTAGAGAATGACAAGATACCTACTCTCAAAATGACAAGAGCATTTAGCTTAGATTGCTCTCAAAATGGTGAGAGCACATAAAAAGGGGGACTGAGGTGACCTCAACATGAATTGAGCATGGATCACATAGTCATAAAATGTAATAAAGTGATGGGGTGAATGTTAGGATATGCAATAATAACAAATGGATATGGTGATTTGAAATGGCAAATCAAAATGACATGGTACATGTTTATGGCTGATGATGGTTGTTTTTTTATATGTTTATCCTAGGTATGTTAAATGACATATGATTTTGTCATTTCTACTAAAGTGGAGATACACTTCTTGATCAATAAATGATACAAACTAAATATGCAAATATGCTAATTTTTATCCCACACCTCATCTGAATAGTTACTCTATCAAGAACAAGCTACGGATTTGGATGCCAATGATGTTGTGATCTTCATTGGTCATTAATTTTATTTCCTTTAAATGTCAAAAAAGGTATCTTTGTAGCATACGCAAATTAAATTACAACCATGGATTGTAAATAAAGTTAAATGTTGGATGATAGGCTTGTTTTTGAAATGGAATGGTGTATGATAATGGAATGAATGATGGTGGGGAAACAAATGAAGATTGATATTTTTAGGCACACACAATATTTTTGATTCTCTATTTGACATAATTTTTTATGTGGTGAGGTCAAAGACTTATAAATATGATCTCTATAAGACCACCATATTTTTTTGTTTGGGTATGAGAGTAGTTATTATCTGATTAGGCTATAGATAGGAAGTTATTTTAATTTGATCTTTGATAATGTCTTCATTAAGTTGTGAAGAAATTTTGTGCTCAACTATTGGTGCCTTGATAAGGTTTGTATGAATGAATTTGTCTTGATTGTCACATAATTCCTCCAATAATTTTTCACTAAGGAATGTTGACTTTTGACTTTGATTATATTCTATCACCTTTAGAAAGGTTTCACTAGAAGATGTTGAGTTTGAAATTTTATTGTCCCCTAGCACCTCTAAAAAGGTTTCACTAAGAGATTATTCTTCTTCTACATGAATTTGGTCTTGGAATGTTTGATGTTATTCATTTAATATGTCACCATGGATGCAGTTCATCAGGGTGTGTTTCTATTGGTCCCAATTGACACTTGTGAGATGTGAAATGTCAATAATATGGCTATGTTAGTTGGTGTTAATGGAATGGATGAGGAAACACAATCCTCATAAAATATACTAGAACTTATGTCAATTTTGAAGTACTCATCCTTAAAAACTGTAGAAGGATCACAAATGTATTCAAATTGATCTATAAGGAACATGTAATCAATGTTGTAATAGCCATGAATGTATTCTAATTCTGACTCAAGGGAATCTAAATCTAATGGTAAGACTAATGTTTATTATAATTTTGATGCTAAATCTGATGTTGGTCCAAGAATAAAACCTTACTCTAATTATGATTCTTCATCTGATGGGTACTCTATTACGATTATGTACTATTGCATGTTTGTTATTGGATAAGTAATGACCTATGATGGCATGGTGGGTTTCATAGAGATTGATTTATCAAATTGAGACTCCTCAATAATATAAAAAAGGTCAAGAGGCAACTCCTCAAAGACTGGTTTATCAGAGTGAGGCTCTTGAAAAATGGGCATATGCTCGAGATAATGATTTACCCAAAGGTAGTTATAATCATTAATAAGTGAGTCAATAAAGACTAGTTCATCATATTGAGAATCCTTGATAAAAATTATAGGATTAAAAGGTGATTCATCATAGGATGAATTATTACAAATGATCGTTTCAACAAAAACATCACTGATTGGGTGGTTCTTTTGGCCTTGGTTTCCAATAAGTTAGAAAATAATAGTTTTAAACATAGCTTTATCTTTGAATGATTGGCTCATTTAAGGTACTAATTGACTTAATTGATGTTGTGATTAGATTTGTTTGGGTATCGATTGGCACTTTGGAGCTTTATTACTCACATAAGTTAAAGGATGAAGTCCTGAGATGGTAAATGGGGTGGTGTGGGATTGGTTATTCACACAAGCTAAATGAATAGGTTCTATAATGATTTAAGGACATTTTAGAGCTTTATTTCTCACACAAACTAAAGGATGAGGTTCTAGAAGAATAAGGCTAGGGTATGGTGGAGCTTTGTTACATACACAAGCTAAAAGATGAGGTCCTATTATAGAAATGGTATGACATTGTGGAGCTTAGTTGATTGCATAAGCCAAAGCATCCAAGTCCTCGTCATAAACTATGTCATTTGATTCAGGGTTTTGAGTTGGATTTTAAGCTATTTCTTGACTTTGTTCCCCACATGGAGTATTATAGGGAGAATATTAAACATCCCTACAAAATCTATCCCCATAGGGGTTTATAATTAGATTTTGTGTGGCCATTCTATCATAAGTTGGATTTTATGTTATTCCACCATAAGTGTAGCTATACATATCCACATAAATGATGAAAGCTCTAAAGATAAAAAAAGATTAGAGTTTTACAAACTCTTAAAAACCTATGTCTAAAGGCCAAAGGGTTCAAACATGATATAACTTGGTTAAAAGTGGAACTGTATCTCCAAAATAATTTGTGCTAAAACTTGGCATAAAATAGTCTAACATCAAACGTCTAATGTGAAATGTCATACACACAAAACGTCAACTGTTTGAATAAAAATTAGTATGTTAAAGTATTCCAAACAAGGTCTAAATTAGGAAAGGGAAAATAGGTCTTTTGTCTAAACACAAAGTCAAAATCTAGGCTCGAATAAGATATGATATGACTTTTAGATAAACGACATCAAAAGCTAGACATGAAACAAAGACATTATGTGATTTGATTTAATCTAACAAGTTTGAAACATTTTTTGACATAGACCTAGCACACAAAATCAAACATAAACATGATCAGATGGTATAAATCATAAAACAAAATGAACTTGGATAAAAGGTTGTGTTCTCCTAAATAAAGGCACAAACAATGAAGAGGATAGGCTCTGAATTAACAAACAATAGTTATCAAATTTGGGTAATCAATTAACCGATGTTACACAACCCAAAAGAGAAATATTTGCATATTAGCCCATATGAAACAAGGCCTAAATAGAAATCAATCAATGTTTAAATCTAAAATTTAACAAATTTAATTGAAAATTGAATGTTGAAAAGTAAGATTTGACCAAACAAGCTAGACAAGATTGGGCAACATGACAGTGTATGAACAAGGTCCAAATGGCATATGTGACATGGTTTTTAAACAATGGTTTTGGTAAAATTCAAAAAAGTTTTGAAAAAATTCAAGCATCATAATGGAGTTATCATTCTCTAATAATGTGATCAATTTTATGTTTCAAATACTCAAAGGCACAAACTTAATATCTGATTTGGGTAGCATAACGATACTGATATTAGTCGATTGATACACACATAAAAAAGTTTTAGTAAAAATTGCAATCTATAATTATGGTGTAAAATAGCTAGCATAACACCTTTTTAAATAAAAGAATGGCATATAAACAAATTAGTTTAGATGTGGATATAAATAAACACATTAGTTTTAGTCTCAAAATACCAAATAATAAAATTAAAAAATACAACTAAGTCATCTTAAATCCTATCAAGGGTGTGACAATGTGGGGTTGACTAAAACTAATTGGTTTTTGATTGTCTAGATGGATCTCATGTCTACTAAATTTCATGTTATCAAAAAAAATAAGGACACATCATTTGTGTCTTCATAATATGGCTTGTTGTAAAAAAGTTTTACCCTTTTTACAACCACTACATCCATCATTGCTCAATGTAGTGTGGTGTCCAACATACTCAAACATCCTAAGCTTATCCTCTACTAACGGAGATGGTTTAACTGATCAAACCACCATCCTAGTGAGGGGATCCTAATTTATATACCCCTTTATGGAGAAGGGTTGAAGATGATGTCAGGAGATGAATCCTTAGGTCAAATCTTCTTTATAAAACTCATGGGAGGTGATGAAACCCCCCTCAAAAGCCAAAATGTGTAAAATAAAAACTAAGTAAAAGATATTTATGGGGTTTTCTAGATCACCCAATCCATACGGGTCTTGAGGAGAGCCTTCACAACATCTCTTTTACAACTTTGGACTAAATCACAAGTTTGTAATGAAGATGGTGCTTTTGATCCCACAGGTTCCCTATAAGGGACAAGGGGAGAGCATAAATGCACAACTTTATTTTTGCATAAACAAATTTAACTAAGCAAATGATAAATAACTTGCATGAAACAAAAATTTTAAGTGAGTTCAATTTTAAAGCACTAAATTGAAAGATTGGTGGTGTTCTTTCGCCCCTTGGCCTTAAGTTGTAAAACTTTTGAAGAAAAATCACAAAAACATTCAAATAAACATCTAAGTATTTCCTTAAGCACCAAATAAAAGTTCATAATCCTTTTTAAGCACCCAAAAATAGGTTTAAATAACTTGCATCAAACAAAACTTTAAAGTGGGTTCAATTTTAAAGCACTAAATTGAACGATTGGTGGTGTTCTTTAGCCCCTTGGCCTTAAGTTGCAAAAATTTTGAAGAAAAATCATACAAACATTCAAATAAACATCTAAGTATTTCCTTAATCACCAAATAAGATTTCCTAATCCTTTTTAATCACCCAAAAAGAGGATTAAAAAGACTTAATTAAACATGATTTTATCATTTTTCAAGTAGACCCTGCAATAAAATTGTCATTATGTTGTTTAGATTTGAAGCTCTTTTATGAATGACACAAGCAAACTTGAAAAGTAAGCTCTCAGGTTTGTGTTTTTGAAAAACACAGTGACCATTAGTGGTCACTATTTGATCATCAGTGATTCCTTCTTAACCATTGGTAGTCGATATTTTACCAACCATCGGTGGTAGAAATAAAACTGTCATTAATTATCTATCAACCTAAAGGCAAAAATATTCTTGGATAAAAAGTAAACTTGTTAAATTGTTAGAAAAAAAAATTCTAAAAGGAAAGCTTTTATATCATAAAATAAAACCAAACCAGAGACTTAGACATCCAAATTATTAGCAATAAGTTGAATAAAATATCAAAAATGAAAGTTTCTAAATGTGTTTTCCTCTACAACCCAACAATTGGTAGTCACACATAACCATCAATGATTACACCTGACCATCAATGGTTGAAATTAACCATCATCAGTCCTTGTGTAAACCAATGAAGATCAAATACAACCAAAAAAATATAGAAGCCAAAAATAAATTGGCCATAATGTCATATTGTTGGATCAAAATTTGATTGGATTAGATTTGGAAGGTGATGTCAGATGTGTTAGATCTGTTATACCATTTAGGATGTTTCCAAAACAAAATAACAAAGGTGCATGTCTCATGCAAGAAATTTGGTAGAAAAGAGAAATCTAGAACACCTAGGTGCAAAATCATCATTTTGACTCAAAATGATCTGATCAAAGTTAGCTATCTCATAAAATGCATAGCCCCATTTAGGGATACATTAGCCAAAATTGGCACTTGTATATAACATATTCAAATCATTTAGTATGTTTTAGTTTTTTTTTGGCCAAAATTATATATTTTGATATAAATTGGTCTAAAGATTAGTCGGAGGTCATTGGTGGCCAGTGTTAGGTGTCTATAATTTGCCCCTATTTGGGAAGATGTTGCAAATTGTAAATAGAATAATGTGTTCTCAAATAATTAGTAAAGGCCTGTATTCCAAAAAGAAGATGATGATTGAAGAAAGAAGCTCCAAAAAATTTGTTTAGGAAGCCTACGATGATGTCCCCTCGAGGGAGTGTCTATCACATGTTTGATGGATGGTCCCTCAAAAATAAGTAAGAAGAAAGGTGGAATTAACCCATAGTGAGATTAATACAAATGAGAAAATGCTTGCATGCATTGATTTAAAAGATACTAATTTACCCAAAAGAGGTTATGATTATGAATAAAAGTTAAAATAATGATTTTCCCATAGGCAATTATAACCATTAAGATGACCTGGATTGGATAATGATGATGTTTGATATGGTCGTGCCTTAATAGGGTAGATTAAAAAACATAACTCAAGGATATAACATAGAATATAGAATAAATATGAGTAGACACAAACATAGATGTGATGGTCTAATGACTAAAGAAGCCAAAAATAACCAAGCATATAAGGATGTGCAAAGTCATGAAAGGGATGGATAGAAGAATAAGATTTGATCATTAGAAATGATTCAATTGTACTTTCCAATGAGGAAATGCCCATCCTGGGTAAAAATGATACAAATAGAATGGTTAATTGGGTTGATTTGATCAAAGTGGGATGGGTTTGCCAAGGAGAAACTTTTGATTCCCCATTGTTTGTAGAAACTTCTTAAAGTTGATTTTTGTTGTAGCATGTAACAATATGCATCATGATATAACACCATGAAGACTATCCCAAAATATGCATAAGGAATTACTCTTGATCGAATAAATAGTAAAATACAATGCACTAATGATAAAAACCATGATAAAAATGTCAATGTATGAATATGGATAGACTCAATAATAATGTGCTCAAAGAATCACCTAATGATTGCATATAGATTGAGTCAAGGCAACAATGTTGAAAGCAAATAAATAGGAAAGTGAAAAAAGAAAAAAGAAAAAAACAAATATAAAGCACACAAATAAATAAATAACTTAAAATAAAAAATAAAAAACTTGAAAACAAAAATTTTTAAAAAAAAAAACATCCTAACAATGACCATGCCCAAGTAAGGCAGATCAAAGATAACTGACTAGGCTTAGATATGACAAATGTTTTTGAATTTTAAAATATTTGAATGTTTTTATAATTTTGAGTTATCTTAACTTGTTATAGAATGAAAAGATACCTACTCACAAAATAGCGAGAGTGTTTGGATTATATTTCTTGAAAAACAGTGAGAGCACATGGAAAGAGGGACTTAGGTGACCTCAATATGAATTGAGTATGGCTCACATAGTCCTGAAATGGCCTCAAGTCAAAGTAATTCCATCCACACAAAAGGTGGGGAGAATATTGATCAAGTCCCAATAAGTTATTGTTGACCATTTTGATTACAAGTCAAAATGGGTCAACCCCCTATAGTAAAAACTTATATAGGGGTCTAATATTTTTTCATATGGTGTTTCATAGTCTATTTGATGTAATATAATGACATTTTAGATGTGGTCATGCTCTAATTAGTTTATATGTCATTTTTAGTCATGTAGTAGCCATTTTGGGGTCATCTATGCAATTGGCATGGTTTCATGGTGTCCAAGTGTCTTAGTTTTTTATTAAAACATCCAGGAGGTCAGATTACCTATCAATAATTTTAGTTCATCTAAAACTTACAGGTTCTATAAATAAAAATCAAGAAATCAATTAAAAAAGGAAGAGTTTGGCCCTTATACAACCCATAGAAGAGTGTGACACATGGGAGAAGGTTTTGAGATGACTCTTAAACTTATTTAAACCAATTTACATGATTTAAATACTCTGTAAGTGCCAAATTTTATCTAAAATTATTTTGTTCCTTTACCCTTCTAGACATACAAATGTAATTAGTAGGTTTATGCTTGGTATGGCCAGTCAAAGAGGTTTCAAGTCAAACACCTTTGGGAGGTGAAATTAAACTTATAAATATTAATTTTAATAATAATATTTTAAGTATTTGTTAATTTTTCCTTATTAATAATCTCTAACAAGTTGACTATGTTTTTTTGCTCACTATTTTCCATACCCTACATGTTTTGCTATTATTTGGATGAGTCTATATAATAAAATACTAGAATTGACTCTATGGGACATGTAAATATTGACATCATGATACCAATTCTTCGTTTAATGTTTCAAAATGTTTTTATAGGCCATGTATCTCAAGTTGTAAGACAATTCACCATTCTATGTTGTAGATAGGTTTCCATCATTTTTAAAACCTTCATGCTTTGGTAGTGACTTTAGAGGGTGGTTATAGGTTCATTATCATGTTTTAAATTTTATATTTGTCCCCTCACATTTAAATCTTATTCTAAAAATCAATAATAGGTGAGTTTGCAATCATAAGTACCATATAGTCAGTTTGTTATATGACTACCATACATAATCAGCTAGCTGAGATATGAAAAGCTCTGAAACACATTCATGGATAATTAATTATGGTCTCAAGGTGTTTATAATTCTATTATAACATGAAAAACTAGGTTAATACCTAGGTGGAACCATAGAGAACATGAGAAGACAAGTTTCAATATGCACAAAGTCTTCCATAATTAATGAACATGTACAAGAATCTCATGAAGACCAATCATGTTGAAAATGAGTTTCTAAGATATAAGGTTCTTCATAATGAAAAGAGTCTATTTGTAATCTTTGAGGAAGCTCAAAACTCATTTCAATCTCACAAACCATCCATCTTTCCAACTTACTCATCCTCACTACCTATATGTGAAGATGTTCATCTACAGGTGGTATCACAGAGAGCTAGGGTGTCATATGGTACTGTTGAAACAAGTGGTGAAACTCTCTTTAGAATCCTAGTGTGTTATAGAGATCATATCAAACCTATTTGAATGGATAGGTTGGAAATTTAAGTATAAAATATGATTAAATATGATGACTGTGGAACTCAGAGACAGTCCCTAAAAAATGCAAAATAGTGCACTTGATCATTTTATGGAGATCATATGATAGGGTTATCAATAGTTTTGATTCATCTTAATGATTAAAACTTATATAATCCATATAGAAAATGAACCCTACAAAATATGGGAGAGGTATGATCTATGGAAAGCAGTTGTTGAAAGGCCCAAAGATGCCCCTTTGGCCACTAAATTTAGGCAGTATCATCTACATAATTTAAGATCCAACTAGACTCTTCACTCAAGGTTGTAATAGTAAACCATGTTTCCATTTTTGAATGGTTTTAGATAGTTAAAGATAGCATTAATTACCTAAGTTTCATTTATAGAGTATGATATATTATGTTTTAGGCCCCATATACACCTATAGGTGTGCCTAATTCCAAAATTACTCACCTACAATAGACTACAACTCCTACACCATCCATGAAGTGAGTCTAAACATGGAAATATAAACCCTAGCTAGTGTAAGGTAATTTTAAATGACCTAAAATGGATCATATTCCATGTTATATAGCCTCTAAGGTGAATTTTTATTCATAAAACCCTTGTTCTACCTCAACATAGCTAGTCGTAATTGTAGTAAGACAGTGAGAAAAAGTTTATGTTTTTGAGATTTGAATTACAAGTGTATGATGTGAATACAAAAAATGAATGATATATGGAAAATAACACCCAAATAATGTCTTGTAACACTGTATTCAATGTCAAATTATGTAAAATATCCTATAGGGGTCACCCTTGAGGGAGAGATATAGTAGGCACATTCAGTCTATCATATAGACCTAGTTGAGCAGGATGGAGGATGAGATTATAAGTATAAATGTTAGAGGGTCTATAGGCATATTGGACACCTATATGATTATTATAACCATCATTAGAGTCCCTCATATAATGAAAATAGAAGTAGGGGGTTTTCAACAAAGTATTTCATAGTCCATATGACAAACCTTGCACACAGTCTGCCTTCCTCATAGTCTATCTTGGATTTTGAAAGAGTTGGAAGGTATAATGACTTGATCAAGGGATAAAATAATTTCATATAGTATGTTTTTAACTTATATATTCTCATTAAACATTTAATTTATCTAAGGAAATATGGGAAGTACCCTTTATGTTCTCTCAGACAAAGGGTACTTCCCTAAAAGTGTAAACCCTATAGAGTTGGAAAGTAGGGAAAAAGGTGTACCCAAGAAATATAAGGACATGAAGCATATTTATAAGTTTTATCCACTACATTTCATGGATTTTCATGGAAAACTAAAGTTAATTTTTAGGCCAAGTGTGAGGGGTGAGTGAAAAAAGAGTTTCTTTGACTATAGGTAGTAATGGTGCACTTTCAGAGGAATCCAGATGATTACGAATGCAAAAAGTTCATGGAAGAACATGTAAACAACACCTTCCTATTATTTAAATCATTATACCTATCCATAGTTAGTTTTGGGATGTTGCAAAAGGGGTGATTGATGAAGACAATTTTATTGTGTAGAATGAAAACTCCTACGCCACATTTCATGAGTTATATAGTTTGGAGAGCCATTTATCCTATCATAACTTGCATGGTATGTATCCTAATTAATTATTATACACATGTAACTCCTCCTCATGGCATGAAAAGTGTTCAAGTGACCTTTGGACTTATCTTTTCCCTCTTCTCTCTCAAATTCTATAAGTAGCTATCATTTTGGCATTTGTAATCAAATTCCACTCCATGTATGGCAAAGCCATAATAGAATGTTGTCATATTTTGAATTTAAACATTAATTAAAATATAATTTAAATTTTAAGATAAATTCTTTAAGTGTACAAGTGATGTATGGTGATGCAAATTGATAACTATCTATCCTTTCTTCCCTTATTCTTCCATGTTTGTGTAAGAGTTCTTATTCTAACAAGTCATGTAGAGTGTAGTCAAGTATGTTAGGAATATTTCAAGTGTATGACTATCCTTGGAGTTTGAAATATGCCCTCTAGTTAATTTTCCTTGTGTTTCTTCACACATCACACCTCTACATTGAAATACTCATGTTAGAATCCATAGGACTTGGAAGTTAGTTTTTATGTCTTGTTTCTTAGTGCAAGAAAGTATGATGATCATATTGAAAACATCTTGGTATATGAACCCCTAAAATAGGTTCATTTCATGAAACTTCTAACTCTTTTCCCATAAGTAACTAGTTAGCATATGTGTGAGCATTTCAAGACACATTCAAGGAGTTAACCCTTAAATCTAGAGGCTCACTTTCACCATAGGTACACTCACATACCTAGAAGTGTTCCCATGTTGTCCAAATCTAGAAGAGGCTTGAACACCCTTTTCTAAGATGCAATAATTGGTGATAAAAATTCTCAAATCTAGCAAATGGCCAGTTAAATAGAAACAATAATGGTAAGGTGATGTGGTAATGCATGATAAATAAATGTTGATTTTAGTTTGTCCATAGGTGGTTATAACTAGGATACAATAGATTAAATAAATTATACTAATTTTACCATAGGTGGTTATAATTAGTAGCAAGATATATGATACTAACTTGCCTCGATAGGTGATATAATCAAGCTCACATAAACAAACTTGATATAAGATAAAAAATGAAAGATATCTTGCCAGATTAAATGTCATACTAATTTCATAGAGTATTATTAAAACATAGATTTCATAGATTAGTAAATATGGATCAGAATCCCCTCACAAAAAGGTGTGAGAAGAACCAAAGGAACCAAAATCAAATTATGATCGAGTACGATGGCTTAAAATAGGCTTAGGTCTAGATAGGAAGGGTGTGATAGGATGGTATGGTATTGCTTAGGATGATTATGGGTTTTGACATATTGGATAAAATGGTAAGAGGGTTGGCCCAAAGTGATTGGGTGAATGGTAGGATATGTGACAATGGAAAATGGATATGGAAATTTGAAATGGAAAATAAAAATGACATGGTACATATTTGTGGTTGATGACGGTTGTTGGTTTTTTATATGTTTGGCCTAGGTATGGTAAATGACATATGATTTTTTTGTTCTTGTTGAAGTGTATACGTACACTTTGATAAAAAATAATATAAATATAATACACAATCATGTTAATTACTAGCCCACACCTTATCTAAATAGCTGCTTTATCAAGAATCGACTACAGATTTGGATGTTAATGATGTTATAATTTTTGTTGGTCATTGATTTTGTTTCCTTCAAACATTGAGATAAGGTATCTTTGTAGCCTTTAAAAATAAAAGTATGGCCATGAATCATAAATATGGATAAATGTTGGACGATGGGCTTGTTTATGAAATAAAATGGTTTATGATAATGGAATGATTGATGGTGGGTAAATAAATGAAGATCAAGATTTTTAGGCACACATAATATTGTCAATTCTAGACTCAACATATTTTTGGATGTGGTGGGGTCAAAGACTTCTGAATATTCTCTCAATAAGACCACTAGATTTTTCTATTGTTTAAGATTGAGAGTACCTACCATCTGACTAGGTAGTAGATAGGAAGCTATCTTGATTTGATCTTTGATGATGTCTTCATTAAGTAGTGAATAACTTTTGTGCTTAGCTATTCGTGCCTTGATGAGTTTTTTATAAATGAATTTGTCTTGATTTTCCCATAGCACCTCCAAAAAGGTTTCACTAAGGAATGTTGACTTTTGACTTTGATTGTCTTCTAGCACCTTAGGAAAGGTTTCACTAGAATATTCTAAGTTTGAACTTTGATTGTCCCCTAGCACCTCTAAAAAGGTTTTAATAGGATATTATTCTTCTTTTACATGAATTTATTTTTGGTCTCTTTGATGTTCTTTAACTAATATGTCACCATGGATGCAATTCAATAGGTTGTGATTCTGTCGGTCCCAATAAAAAATTATGGGAGGTGAAATGTCAATAATAGGGATATCTTGGTTGGTGGTAATGGAATGGGATGAGGTAGTGTAGAGACTCAAAAATTTCCCATATAGTTTTCATTATCATTTTACCTCATACCTAATCGTAACCTTAGTTATTTAATCACCTAGTCACTTCACCTTTAGAAACACCCTGTACACCTTGCCACCCTTTTGGTAAACATTTTGAAAACATCCTCCCCCTTAACCCATTTAACCCTTTTACACATAGGGGCTGACCATCAATAATTGACTAACCATCGATGGTTACACCTAATTATCGATGGTTACCCTTAACCATCGATGGTTGGATCCCCACTCCTACAAAACTAAAAGCACATCCAGCTATGGGTGAGCTTGCAAGGGGAAAATATAAATTTTCCCATGCACACGTCATAACTTTCTTACCCTTATAATTGGCATCTTCATCTCCTCTCAACTTATCAACTTTCCCTCAATCTTCCCTTTCCTACTTAGAAACTTTATGCTATAAATATAGGGCTCTTAGAGGAATTGAGAATCCAAAAAATTTGCATCCAGGCTCTCTTATTTTCTTTGTGTAGGTAATTAACATCTCGAAGCTCTATCTACATAAATTTTCAAGGTTCAAGCACTATTATGCTGCCCAAATCTCCTCAGGTCCTCAACTATCATTCATTTGGGACCACTCAGGTATCCTTCTTTTATTTTTAGTGTTTTCCTTTCCTTGTCAAGTTTTCTTGTTTCATTCTGTTCACCTTCACACCACCCCTCACCTAATAATCGACACTCTAACTCCTACCCCTTATCCATTCCATTCTTACATCCATCTCAAATATAACCAAAGTTTACAAGAAACTATCACTATTTGGAAACAACTGTCCCCAGTTGGCAATGACCATCATTAGTTACCCAAACTATCACCAACTGCCTAACCATCATCAGTTATACCCAATCATTACCAGTCACCCTAATCATCGATGTTCACTGTCAAGGAAAATAATAGATTTTTATTTTCTCCCCTTTTACCTAATCAAATCCCTATTTATGTTCTTGATCTACCTATAGACCCTACCCAGACCCTCTAACCTAACCTTGGTGTATTTTTGGATGATGTTGACCCACCATTATAAAATTTTCTATTGAATAAATATATCATTTATTTATTTGTATACAAATTTATTTTCATATCAGTTTATTATCTTCAAATTTTATTTTCAAAACATTTCTATCATTATGGCAGTGGATTGATAGCCATCCAAGGGAGCTTTCACTTCCTAAATCTAGCACTGCTAAGTAGTCCACCCTTCATAGCTATATAACAAATGAGTTTATTTAGTGTATTCTTATTGTAGGTATTACTTCCTCACCAAAAAGGAGTTATCACTTCATTTAGTCATAAACACACACATTTTATTAGGTACACACCCTAATACTCACTTTCTTTTATCTCACTTTGAAAACTAAGAAATGAAGGAAACAAATTGAAACTTTTTAGCATGCCCGATGGGACCCTAGTTCCATTTCTTCCTTAATTATTTGCTCATTAAATGAAATCATTTATTTTTGGGCTTAAAAATTAACCATTTGCATTCATTGATTACTTGATGATTTTAGTTCACCTAATAACTTAGGAGGCATAGTAATCTTATCATAGCATTCACACTTGTTATCACACATAATACCAAACCATAAAATTATTTACACATCAAAACAAAACTTGAGATAAGGAATAACTAGGATTTCATCACCTGGCAGCAACCTTACCCCCTCCCAGCTATCCCACTTGGATTTCACCACCAAGGGGAGAACCAAATCAACTCTCTAGTTGAGTATAAACTCTGGACTCAGTATATCTTAGATAACCACCTGACACCCTTATCACTGTGGGATTATGAAGTGATGGGGTAGTCCCCAACACCAAGCCATGTACTGAAGTTTAACACATCTCTTCCTTTTGAGTACATACGCAACCTGAAACAATCCATAGACTTCCTCTTTAGTACTCATTTTTAAATCCAACCTCCCTTATCACAGTCTTGAAGGCATAAGCCAAAAGTGATTTAAAAGTAATCTTAAGGTTAAAAGGCACTTCTTAGTGTATGTATTGATTGGTTTGAAACTCTTTTGGGTTTGTTCTCTATTTGAGGTGTGAGTATCATAATAAAATTACCTATTTTCTCATATGATTTTAACCAAATAAGTGAGAAATCAAGACAACCAACCCCCACCTTCTTCATCCATGGATTATACTTTAGATGTTAATAAATACCCTCATGCTTCACCTCACCATTCTCCTCCACCACCTTTTACTTCTAGAATCCCAACCATATTTGAAGGAGATCTAGACTTTACTACCTTTCTTGACAATAATCTAGTTGCTTTACAACATTACCTTAATATCTTGCCTCATTGTACCCCCTACTTCAAATCCTTCTTCTAACAAATATCTTGGCATGCCATCCCACATCATGGTAGGTACCATTTAAACCCAACCATTGACTTAGGCCTCTTCCAACATTACATCCACCCAAACTCAAACCAACCTTCCCCCTCCTAACCAAACACCTCTTATCACACCCACCCCATGTGGGTTTAACCTTACCATTAGTCACCTATGCCTCATCTACTGTGGCATTATCTTCTACTCTAGCTCTTATCTCCCCTTCAATTGTAACCAATCCCTTAACCACAATACCACTTCAAAACCTAGTGCTCTTCATACCTCAAAACCTTCCCCTAATTAGCACTAGGGTAACTACCCAACCTCAACCTTCCCAACTTCCTCCCACCTCAACCATACCAACCACATCCTTTCCTTGATAAGTGCCTATGATAACTTACCATTATGTCCCTAACCCACAAGGGTACTTACCACCCTCCACTCAACCTTTCATACCAAATAGTTCTTATGTACCACCATCTTAACCACTTGGAACCACTTATCAGTATGTGGCTTCTTTGGTACCATATGCTACTTATTCATACATTTCCACAAGCCAACCCCAAAAAAATGTACCTCCAAATTATGCATCTTCTCAATCCCAACCCGATATAATCAAAATGCTCATGTATAAAATTACTAGTTTGGAGTCATCCATCTCTGCCTCAACCAATATTTTATTTTATGACAAAATTTGTAATGAGCCTATCCACCCATCCTTGCCCATCCATGCTTATCCTTATCAATGGGAATTACCCTGATTTTCTAAATTCTAAGGTAAAGAGGATCCTCAACATCACTTAAGAGATTTCTATCATGCTTGCTAATTAATAGCTTATGATGGTGCTTTCCTCCTCTGAACCTTTCCCATGTCATTATTTGGGGCTACCCTTGATTGGTATAGTTCCCTTCTGACTCATTCTATCTTTTCTTTCTCTCAGTGGGCACAAACCTTTTTAGAACACTTTTCAGTAAACATATCTAAAAAGGTTTCCATTATCAACCTATATTTCATTAAATAGTTTGAAGATGAATCCATTATTGATTTCATTTACAGATGGAGGGGCTTCATTACACAACTTACCTTCCCATTACCCCAACCCAAATTAATCAAATTATTCTATCAAGGGTATGCTAAACACATTTCTCCAACTCTCTAAGTCTAAACCTTTAGGACCTTTGACAAATCATTTACTATGGCCCACAAATTGGAAAACCATGATATCAATGAAGGGAAGTTGAATCTTCAAAATAAAAATTCTAGTTTCAAATCCAATGATCCATCCTCTACCAAAACCATAAACCCAACTAGTTCTAAAGTAAAAGCATCAATACAATCAGTTGTTCTCAAAGCTTTACCTCCTCCAACCATAAACAAAACACCTCAAACCAACAATCCTTTTAATCACTAAAATTGTACCCAAAATTGGGTTCCTTCGAAACCATTTCCCCCAATTGTAGAATCGTATACATCAGTGTTGAAAAACTACTTATAGCCAATCTAATCTAACTTTCACCCATCAAACCTCCTCAATAGTTTGATACTTCTTGTCCCCTTCCTAGGTGGTACAATGAGAATGATCATTATGACTATCATCAGGTTATTGAACATGATACTAATAGATGCAATACCTTTAAGAGCATTGTCTATGACCTAATTGATAAAGGGGAACTTATGTTTGATAACCCAAATACTCCTTCCAAATAATCTCTTGATATTTTTTGAAAACAATTCCCAAATCATCCACCTTCAATCCAACATCATGAAATCTAACCCAAATCCTCCAACTCACATGAGGCACATGTAGTTAATGTCATCAGTAATGTACCCATTGCTAAATAAGCCATCACCTATATCACCCAAATAGAGGAAAACAACCCACCACCTATATCTTTAGATGCCCAAGAAGTAGCTACCCCTTCTACTTCCTTAGATGAAACTATAGTTTTGTTTTCCCCTCCTATGGTGGAAATACCCAAGGATATAACCATTCCATCAACCATTTTATCCACTCCTCCAATCCAAATAGAAAAGCAACCCACTCCTTTGGAGAACCAAACCAAGGAGGAAGCTATACCTAATATTTCACTAAAAACCACTATCCCCACCTCTCCTATTAAACCATCCATACCTACCTTGGAAATCATTTCCCAAGAGACAACACCCCTACCTACCCAATCATTACCTTTGGAACCTTTTACCAAGGATAAAAATAACAAAATTACCCCTTATTCCCCAAAGGGTTTGAGATTTGAAACTAATGATCAAGGAATAAAACCCATTTATAAACCTTTTCCCCAACTAGTTCAAATCTTGGAATTCACCTCCCAACCTAACTTTGATAGAGCTACCTTTTGGCATCAGCTTGGACTCTCGTATCAAAATAAAATAGAACATTCTACTTCACTTGATTCCACTCTCGAGCCTATTGTTACAATTCCACCAACTACCCCTCCTAAAGTCACCATGAAACCATCTCAATTACCCCCACCTAAAATTGGCAAATCACCCTATGCTTCGTTTATCAAGCCAGTCAAGAACTTGGGGATCCTTCCCATGCCCAATCTTATTCCCCCTCCCTTGAGATTAGATTTAACCACATCAACCCAACCAAGACCTAATCTAATTAAGCCCATTAAAAAGGAAGGATTACCTAGACCACAACCTTGAAGAATTACCATACCAACTCTTTCACCTTTACCTTCAATTTTAGGACCACATCCTTCCACCATTCCCATTACTTTAAGAAACCATCTCCCCTTTCTCCACCTATAACAATCCCATCTCCTAGTTTATCATCATTCCTTACCAACATTTCTCCATCCACTTTGCCATCCATTAAATACTCATCATCTAGATCCCCAATTCCTAAACCAATTATAACTAAGCCAATTCTTTCTAAACTACCAGCCAAGCTCAATCCACCAACCATACCTCCTATCAAGAAGTCTTTTCCCAATAAGGTTCCTACACCAAAAATCCAAACTATAAAACCTCTTAAATATTTATCAAAATCTTATACAACTATTTTATAAAGGCTCCTACAAGATTCTACCATTATCCTACCACCAATTAAGCCTTTTGACCCCACTCACCAAAATCCAACCTAGTTTAATGACAATCTAATTTATCTTTACCATAGGACCCCTGGGCATGATATAAAAAACTATAAAGGTCTCCAAACTATTGTTAATGGCCTTTTGGAGGAGGATGATCTATTGGATGAACCTTCTTTAAGCCCCTTGCCTCTTTTACCACCTATCCAATCTACCTACCAATCATCTAATTCTCTACTCCCACCAAGGAGTGAAACAAAGGAACCAAAGAAAGTAACCGATCCTCTTATCCATACCATTCATATGGTGACTTAGTCTCAAGTCCAACAAAAGGATAAGGGTAAAATAGTCAAATAGAATGAAAGGGGAAAATCTAAGGCCACCATTCCATGTTCTTACCCTTCAACCCCTAACTAACTAACCAAGCCCAAACAACTACACCTTCACCTTCACCCTCATAACCATCCAAGCCTAAAGTCTCCATTTTGGGAGCCCCTTCATCATCCAATGCTTCTCCATTAATCCAACACTTGGTGATAAAACAACTTCACCAAATGTTAGTCAAAATGAGTCTTTATGACTTAATTATCACATCACCTCAACATCATCAATCTTTAATCAAATCATTGCATTCCATAGAGGTTCAACCAAATGATCCCCAACCTCTTGTATCTTTGATCAGAGATGTCTAACATGCTACCATACTCACCTTTCAAGAGTTTGGAATTTCACCATATCATAGTGAAGACCTTGATCCCCCTCTTTTTATCACAATATCCATCAATCATACACATGTCAAAAGATTTATGATTGATGGGGGTTTAAGTATCAATATCATCTCCTCCCATGCCTATGATCAACTCCAACTACCTAAACATTATGTTAGGAATATTGATAGTTATTCAATCATTCAATGATACCTTAGATACCACTCTAAGGATAGTTATTCTCCACATCCATTTGGGGCCTCAAACTATTCTTGAACTATTTTATGTCATAGAGGGTGAATTTAAATATAATGTGTTACTTAGTTGCCCTTAGATCTGTACCATGGGATGTATCCCTTCTACCCTTCACTAATGTGTCAAATTTGAACATGAGGGACAAATCATTACAATCAAAGCTGATCCAAGTCCTTTTGTTTCTTGTAATATGACATATCATCCCAACGATATTCTCATTCCACCTTCATCCTCTTCAAAACCAACCTCTAGGCAAGCCACCACATCAACCCAACCCACTAGTTAAACCATTCCTTCATCACAAATCCTAGTTGAACACCCCTTACAATCTATGTTCCAACATCTTACATTGGGGGAGTATTAACTTTTAGCCTAAGATGCTTTCCCTTATCCACTTGAATTTGGGAACCTTCAAAATGATCCATCTTATGATCCCAATATCGATACCCTTGTCCCCTTTGGCCTTCCCAATAATAAAACATATTTTGTCTATGGGGGACTTGATAAACCACTTTTTGATCCTCCTACCATGACTTATATCTAGTCATTCACTTCCAAATTTTCTTATCTTAACAACCTGACCTTTGCCCAAACATACATTCATCAATGCACTTGGAAATGGTTTGGTTTTGGCCTTTATGAAAAAGTACCACACGAACTTCTCGTTGTCAAAACCTAAAAACCTTGTGAGTTATTTCGCTTAGAGTATGTTCCCCTGGAAGAACCCACATCAGCAAAATCAATCCCACCTCTCCCATTTAGAGAACCTCCAACCTCACCAATCCCATCTCTCACATTTAGATAACCTCCAACCTCACCTCTCCCATTCAAGGAATTTCTACCCTTATCAACCTCACTTTTCCAATTTGATGAATCAGTACCTTCACCAACCCCATCGCTCCAATTTGAAGACATCAACATCATCCCACCTAACTTTTTTTTATCAACACCATTAGTTTTGGTCCCCTAACTTATCAATGAGAAGGCCAAACCAAAACCATTCATCTTATCCACCTGGAAATGATTACACATGACTCACCCACCATTAACACTATCTAACATCAAGATGACAATTTTATTCTTACCTATCTAGGTGTGGGGGATTATTTTCTTCCAAAAACCCTCCCTCTTAAAAACCAAGCAATGCTAAATGAATCAACCACAAATGTTAATTTGAGAACTCAAGAGAACCCTCATATTATCAAGATTGGGCAATCCTTAACCCTTGAGGAATAATGAGACTATCAATCTTTTCTCCATGACCATAGCATAGCATTTGCTTGGTCTTATCAAGATATTCCCAACATTGATCCCTCCATCACTCTTCATAATGTCATTACCCATCCTAAAGTTAAGCCCACTCATCAAAAGCTTCAGCATATGCATACTCACATAACTCTTCTCATCAAAGAAGAGATTCAATGCCTTTTATTTTTTAATTTCATTCAACCTATTAACTATTCACAATGAGTCTCCAATATCATTCATATTACTAAACCCACTAGGGGACTCCACCTTTGTGTGTATTATGTGATCTTAACCTTGCATGCCTCAAAGATGACTTTCCCCTACCTAACATAGACCAACTTATTTATCTCGCTGCTTACCATGAAATGCTATCCCTTATGGATGGATTTTGAGGATACAACCAAATCTTGATCACCCCTCAAGATCAACATAAAACATCCTTTATCACCTAATAGAGAAGTTTCTACTATCATGCAATGTCCTTTGGCTTGAAGAATGTGGGAGCTACTTATCAGTGGGCCATGACTTACATTTTTCATGACTTCATCCATACAATAGTTGAGGATTATGTTGATGATCTGCTTGGTAAATCCAAACACTACCAAGATCACCTCATTGTTATTGCTATCATCTTTGAAATACTTATCCATTATCATATCAGGTCAACCCAAAGAATGTATCTTTGGGGTCTTATCATAAAAACTTTTGGGCTTATTGTTTCCCTCCATGGAATATAAATAGACCCCAAAAAATTCTAAACCATTCTATAAATGCCTCCCCTACTAACCTAAAATAACTTTATAGTCTAAAAGGCAAACTTCAGTCAATTTGTCACTTTATCTCCCAACTATCTGATTGATATCAACCTTTTCACCACCTCCTTAAAAAATGCACCTCTTTTAAATGTACCAAAGAATGTCAATAGACATTTGATGTAATAAAGGAGTATCTTCTCTCTCCAATAGTCCTTATTCCTCCAAAAGAGGATCAACCTTTTTATCTATACATATCTACCATTGATCATTCCTTGGGGGCCATGCTCACTCATCATGATGACCAATGTAAAGAGAATATTGTTTATTATATCAACCATAACCTCATTAACTATGAAACCCAATACACACATCATAAAAAAATTTACCTTGCATTAGTTTTTGTTGCCTCTAAACTTCGTCACTACCTTCTCAACCATAAAACTTATGTCATCACTAATACTAATGCCCTCAAATACATGTAATCCAAGCCATATCCCAACAAATATATGGCCAAGTGGCTCATGGTATTATCAGAGTTCAATCTTGATTTTATTCGACAAAAGTCCATTAAGGGGCAGGTGATTATAGACCAACTAGCTGAAGCTCAACTCCTTGATAATCAAACTCCCCCTCTTACCTTTCCAAATGAGTCTATATCTACCCTTTCTTCAAAATAAACCACCTACCAAATGACTATGTATTTTGATAGCTCTAAATTTTAAAATGGTGGGGGTGATAGCATAAACCTTATTCTTCTTAATGGGGAACCCCTTTCCCTATCTTTCAAACTCAATTTTGAATGCACCAATAATATAGCTAAATATGAGGCCTTGGTCATAGGTCTCCAAACCACTTTATCTTTGGGAATAAAAACCATTAGCATCTTTGGAGACTCTCAACTCATCATTAACCAAGTCATAGGAGCACATGATAGCATATACGGTGGTCACTTTAGTGGTCTAACCATTGCTAAATGTATCCTTCACCTAGGTTACTATTGGCCCACACTCAATCAAGATTGTTATGACTATGTCAAGAAATGTGTCAAATGTCAACAACATGCTAATCTTCATCATTGAAATCCTCATGGTCTTTAAGTATCAACTAACTATTGTCCTTTTTCATAATGGGGTCTTGATCTTATCAGAGAAATCAATCCGCATTCCTCACAACAACATCAATATATCATCACCACCATGGAATATTTCACCAAATGGGTAGAATCCATCCCACTAATCTCAATAAAAGATAAAAAAAATCATTGACTTCATCAACCACCACATCATTTGTCACTTTTGTGTTCCTCACAAAATCATCACTGATAATGGTAAATCCTTTAAAAATAAAAAGGTATAAAAACTTTGTGACACTTTCATTATCAACATAAAATTTTCCTCACCTTATCATCCAAAAGTTAATGGATAGGGTGAGGCTTCCAATAAAACCCTTATCAAAATGCTTACTAAGGTAGTTAGTTCTTCAAGCAAAGATTGGCACCTCCATATCCCATTTACTTTATGGGCTTATCACACTAGTATCTGAATTGTAATAGGGGCTACACCTTTTTTCTTGGCCTTTGGCATAGATGTTGTATTACCTCTTGAATTCCAAATTCCCTCTCTTCATATTTATTTACATGATATCATTTTTGAAGAGGATTATCATTGAGAATACCTCACACTCCTTAAATTGCTTGATGAGCATCGCCTTGCTGCCCTTAATCACCTTCACATTTATTAAGAGCGTATCAAAAGAGCATTAAAAAAAATTTAAAAACATAATAATTTAACATCAGAGATCTCATCCTCAAGGAAAACCAACACATCACTAACATGGAAAAGACCAAGAAATGTAAGTTTGCTTTTAACTAATTAGGACCCTATATTATAACCCATAAGTATGGATTAGGTGCTTATCATTTATCCTCTCTCGAAGGTAGGACAAAACCTAAACCTATCAACACCTCGTATTTATGTCTCTTTCATTGTTAAAACAAGGTTCAAACACACTTTTTTGTCTCACTTAATCTCATCCCTTGGTTCATTAACCTTCTTTTCTATCTCTTTTGAGATCAATTGATTATATAGAGTTGTGTGATTCATTCATCATAGTAATGACCTAATCCTAAATATGGGCACCCCATCTCTACC
The DNA here is from genome assembly GCA_037957365.1 of Torreya grandis. Lineage (NCBI taxonomy): Eukaryota > Viridiplantae > Streptophyta > Pinopsida > Cupressales > Taxaceae > Torreya > Torreya grandis. The sequence continues at coordinate 1,482,857 of JARHVA010004579.1, read as the reverse complement.
CATAGCATGGTTCTCATGGTTAATTTTCATCTTTTTCATAGATGGAATCTAATTATTAGTTGTTTCTCAAAACCTCTTTCTCTAACCTTCCATGTCTAGGTCTTGCTTTTACATGGGTAGACCTTTTATCCTTGAATAGACTTGTCCATGCCTAATTTTAGTCTAAAATATATCCATACTTTAAAAATAAATAGTAGACTGTTCCCTTGGAGGATAGTTGCCACATCAAATCAAAAGTTACTTAAAGTAGACTACTCCCTTGAAGGATATCTATGCCAAAATAAAATATTAAAACTACACCATAATCATCATCTATAACATCTAAAAACATCATCACTCATATTCAACATCTCATCAAGACATAAGAATCCATCTCATCCAAATACAAAACCAACAAAGCATCTCCATATATCAAAAACATCAGATATATATATATATAAACAATCAAAACATGTCTATACATGAAACACACATCACTCATAAATACATCTCACATCTTTAACACACAGGCTAATATCAAAATCATAAACAAAAGCTTAGCATATATGTATCATGATCCAGGAGCACTTGCACCACTACTACTAGCCCAATCCACACCTATCCCTAGTGGAGGCCCTATTATATGACCCACTTCCATCACCCACTAACTTGGGGTTGTAATCACTACTCCACCTACAAATTTGACCTCATACTCTCCCCATCATGGCTCATTAGGAGACTATGCTAAAATAATGCCCTCATAATAGTGTAACTCCTGTATGGCTGCCCCACCTATCCATCATAAAGAATCTCTCTCCTATGTCACCAAGCCAAGTGAGGTCCTTGCCTGATCCCACTCTCATATCACTAACATAATCTACCCCTATAAACTAGCCACCTAACCCTATAAAGTGGCCACCTAACCTTGTAAAATGGGGACCTATGCCTACACTTGGTCTCTCTATACTATCACTCCTCCTAAGTGGCCCTAAAGAGTGGCAATCTATCCCTAAAGAGTGTCAATCTACCCTTGTAAAGTGGTTATCTAATTCTATGCCACTGTAAGAGCTACCACTACCTATGGGTCACCATGTGTTGTTACTCCTAATAGGTCAACATCCATAGGCCCTTGGCTTTTATCTCCCCAACAAAAGTATATTATTGCATATCTACCTTGAAACTATGATTAATAATTTTTAGTACTACTAGCATCATCTCTCACCCTATCAGGAAGCTCCTCATAAACTAATACCTCCTCTTAAGGTTGTGGCTCTAGCAATAAGAACTCAACATCCTCTCTCTTATAATGAGAAAAATATGGTGGAATACCTTGCTAGAATCCAAACTATTATCACACTCTCTCTATAGGAATGAGCTATATATCACCATCTCATCTACCATATACACATCTCTAGCTCTATAAAGCATATGTATGTCACATGTATCCATCTCATATAAGCCAAGTCATATATGGCCTCCACACTATATCTCCTAGTGCTAGATTCTCCAAAACATCATGAAACCACTATAGATCCCTCATACCACCACCGTCTCCTATGATTTCACCTCCTATCCTCCATCTCAAAAACCCCACCCTATAGTCTATCAATAGATATGCATCCATAGGCAGGCCAAAGGCCTTAACACATGTATATGCTCATATGCCCAACAATGCAAAACAAATCTAATGCTAATACCATACCACTTGTGAACACTAAAACCCCATAGCTCCTTATAAATTTTCACCAACAATACCTATCCCCATCCAGATACTATTCTCTCAAGTATCAACTCCACCAACACCCCTAAAATCACACTAGGGAATCTCCCTCCCATAAAGTCTAGTAGTGCATAATAGGTAACCACTAGATGTATCGTTATCAACACATGCGATAATGCCTATCTCTAAGAGCCCTTTGATATAAGAGCCTGATGCTAAATCCTCCCAAGTGAAACTATGCATCAACTCCATCATCTTCATATAATATCTCCATACACTCATCAATATTCTCCCCCTATATGTGATAGATAGGATCTCCATAGACATGTAAGCATGTAATTTTGTTGACATTCTCCAATAAGATGCTCATCTCCCTTGTTGGTAACTATAACATGTTAGTCATTGGGTCTTATCTCTTGATGAGGGTGACTATGATATCAACATCCCTAAGAAGGCAATGGTAGTAGTGTATCACTCTAAAGCCCACTACCTCTATATGATGTTAGTCCTTTATAGACATGGTATCCCTCACCTCAGTAAAAATCTTAAGAACTCGATCCCATAACTAGATCTACTCTCATGCCTAAAATAGTACATATATCATGAATCAAATAAATAAATAACCTATCTTAACCACTACCTATACACACCATAACTATTCTATTCATTTGACCTCTTATCCCTTATTCTATCTATAGCTATTACTTATCCCTATAAGCCTCTCCACCAAGTCTATCATACGCAACTTCACTAGTCCTATTTCTATTACCTCTTCCTTAAACTAGCCCATCCCTAATCTAGTCCTACCCTCACCAAACTCCTACCCTAATTAAACCCCTACCCCAACCCAAATCCTCCCCCACCCATCTTCCCTCTAACCCATGCCAAATCTCACAAACCTACACACTCAACCTCTCTCCCATCCAACCCAACTTGGGCATCATGCCCCAACCACTTAACCATCACCAGTTCTCCAAAACCATCGATGGTCCCTTTGGGGTTATTTTTCCCCTTAGTAAAATGTCATCACTTGGCTCTAACCATCAATGGTCACTATTAGGTGACCATAGGTGGTGAGCCTTGACCTCCTAACCTCCTTATACAACCTTAAACAACCCCCTCCCACCTAAACCCACTCCTTCATGCCCTTACCTATGTCTAGCTACCTTTCTATAGCTAAACTATCTACCCAAACACACCATCTTGAACACACACAAATATAATAACCAAACCCTAGTCCTACCATTAAAAATATGATTACTTCACCATAATTTCACCTATTTCATTCTATTTTTCCCATTTCAAATTCAAATATTGATATTCACTACCAAATTAAAAACATCACCTACCGCATTTTGTAATCAATGGCACCACCTCAATCCACATCTAACTACTTATTCAGGAGCACCTCTCACATCCATCTTGACCCCACCATCACTGCCACCCACCAATCTACTTTTGCCAACTCACAAGCACTCCCACACACTCACAAACATTTTTTGTACTAAAACCTAGCATAGATAAATCACAAATTATAAATATGAACCAAATGGGCCCCCTTTGACTTTTTTGTCCATGATTTTAGGTTTTTCACCCAATTATTGATGGTTACCTAACCATCAATAGTTGATCTTAACCATCACCAATTTCATCTAACCATCAATGGTTACCTAAATATCATTTATTGTACATAACCATTACTAATTGCCTTTCTCCATATTTTTCCACACTTTTTCACCTCCCACTACCTCCATCTGGGGAAACCCTTTCATTTCCCTACCTTGACCTATTTGGGAGTTAACTTCTCCCTCCAAAGAAATGCATTGGGCCTAAATTTCATGTTGGATTCATTATCTACCAGATTATGTAGGCAACATCCTCTTACCTTATGCATTAGGAGTCAACTAAGCTAACCCCTAATCCAACTAATAACCTAACCCATTTACCTTCACTTACCTCAATGTTAGTACCCACCTCTTCACACACCTTGTATCGACCTTGCTTTGGTCATAATGACTTCCTAGACAAATTTTACCATGATGGGCCTTTTACATAATGTACCACCTCATGCATGACCTAACCATTTATGTTTTTTCTCGAGCACACTTCCTACCTTGGATACCTGAGCTAACACCGACCCTTTCTAAGATACCTAACAAGTGTGACCTAATCATCTCTACCCAATGTTGGTAACTGGTTACCTTCTCACTTATCCTAGGACCTAACCTTATTCTTACTAATATGGTATTGATAGTCTTTGCATGATTTTGATCTTGCACTTAGTCACACTCTATGCATGATGGCATCAACAACCTTATGACTTATATTTTACCTTTTATCAACCCATGACCCAGTTTTGATGTTACCTCATCAACACTTGGTTTGAGGGGGAATACCCTCCTCTCATACTTGGGGTAATCAAAACTTGGCTAGACAATAGCTTGTTTTTGTTCTATAATTTATTAACCTAAAGCTGCATAATAAAAAGGGGGGAAATGTAGACACTCAAAAATATACCCTATAATTTTTGATGTCACTATACCTTAGACCTATTCTTGGCCTTAGTTACTTAATCACCTAGTCACCTCACCCTTAGAAACACCCTTTACACCTAACCACCCCTTTGGAAAACATTTCAAAAATATCCTCTCCTTTAACCCATTTAACCCTTTTACATATAGGGGTCAACTGTCGATGGATGACTAACCATTGATGGTTACACCTAATCATCAATGGTTACCCTTAACCATTGATGGTTGGTTCTCCACTCCTATAAAACTAAAAGCACATCTAGCTCTAGGTGAGCTTAAAAGGGGGAAATAGAAACCTCCCCATGCACACCTCATAGCTTTCTTGCCTTTTGAATTGGCATCTTCATCTCCTCCCAACTTAGTAACTTTCCCTCAAGCTTCCTTCTCCTTAATTATCAAATTTAGGCTATAAATATAGGGCTCTTGGAGAAGTTGAGAATCTAGAAAATCTACATACATGCTCCCTTATTTTCTTTGTGTAGGTACTTAGCATCCTAAATCTATATCCATGTAACTTTTGAAGGTTCAAGCACTATTATGTTCCCAAAATCTCTTCAAGTCCTTAACTATCATTCACTTGGAATCACTCAGGTATCCTTCTTGTTTTTTTTAGTGTTTTCCTTCCCTTATCAGGTTTTCCTATTTTGTTCTATTCGCCTACACACCACCCCTCACCCAACAATCCACACTCTAACTCTTGCCCCTCAGCCATTCCATTCTTACCTCCATCTCAAAGATCACTAGAGTTTACAATAAATTATCATCAGTTGGCAATGACCATCACTGGTTACCCAAACCATTATCGATTACCTAATCATCATCAGTCACCTTGACCATCAATGGTCACTATCAAAGAAAATAATATATTGTTATTTTCTCCCTTTTTACCCAATCAAATCCCTATTTCTATTCTTGATCTACCTGAAGACCCTACTCAGACCCTCTGAACCTAACCTTAGTGTATTTGTGCATGGTGTTGACCTATCATTGTAACATTTTTTATCAAATTATATCATTTATTTCTTTGTATATGTATTTATGTTTGTATTAGTTTATTATCTTCCAATTTTATTTTTAGAATATTTTTATCATTATGGGAGTGGATTGATAACCATCCAAGGGAGATTTCACTTCCTAGATCTAGCACTGCTAGGCAGTCCACCCTTCATACATTTCTAACAAATGAGTTTATTTAGTGCAGTCTTATTTTAGGTAGTCCTTCCTCACCAAAAAGGAGTTCTCAGTTTGTCTAGTCATCAATGTGAATATTTTATTAGGTACATACCCTAATACTCACTTTCTTTTATCTCACTTTCAAAACTAAAAAATGAAGGAAATAAATTGAAATAGGTAGCACAATCCTTGTAGAAGATACTAGGAGCACTTGTGTCGATGCTGAAGTACTCATCTTCAAAAACTATAGAAGGATCAAAAGTGTATTTAAACTTATCTACAAGGCATACATAACTAATGTTGTAATAACCATGAATGTATTTTGATTCTAAATTTGATTCTAACTCAAAGGACTCTAAATCCAATGGTAAGACTAATGTTGATTCTAATTATAATGTTAAATCTGATATCATCCCAAGAATAAAACCTAACTCTAATTTTGATTCTTCTCTGATGGGTACTATGTTACAATGATATCTTGTTGCATGTTTGGTATTGGATAAGTAATGGCCTATGATGGCATGTGGATTCCAAAGAGATTGATTTTTCAAAGTGAGACTCCATAATGATTAAAAAAATGTCAAGAGATAACTCCTCAAATACTAATTAATTATAGGGAGGCTCTTGAAAAACATGCATATGGTCAAAATAATGATTTCCCCAAAGGTGGTTATAATCATTAAGAAGTGACTCAACAAAGACTAGCTTGTCATAGTGAGACTCCTCAATAACAAGTATAGGATTGAAAGGTGATTCATCACATATTGACTTATCATAATGATTGGTTTAACAAAAACATCACTAATTGGTTAGTTCTTTTGTCCTTCATTTCTAATGAGTTGAAAAATAATAGTTTTGAACATAGATTTGTCTTTGAATGATTGGTTCAATTAAGGGACTGATTGGCTTGATTGAGGTTGTGATTGGATTTGTTGGGGTATCAATTGACACTTTGGAGCTTGATTTCTTGCATAATCCAAAGGATGAAGTCCTAAGATGGTAAAAATAGGGTGATGTGGGGCTTGGTTGTTTGCACAAGCCAAAGGACTAGGTCTTATAATGATAAAAGGGAATTTTGGAACTTGATTGCTTGCACAAGCTAAAGGACAAAGTCTAATAAGGTGTTGTGGAGATTATCTTCTCACACAATCCAAAGGATGAGGTCCTGGTATGGAAAAAGTACGACATTGTGGAGCCTAATTGATCACATAAGCCAAAGCATCCAATTCTTCCTCATAAACCATATCATCTGAATTGGGGTTTTGATTTGGATTATAAGTTAGTTCTTGACTTTGTTCCCCATATGGAATATTGTAAGGAGAATAATAATTCTCCCTACAAAATATATCTCCATAAGGGTTTCTAGTCAGATTTTGTGTGGCCATTCTATCATAAGTTGTATTGTATGTGACTCAACCATAAGTTTAGCTAGACATATCAGCATAAATGATAAAATCTCTAAACACAAAAACTCTTAGATTTTTTCAAACTCTATAAAACTATATCCAAAGGATAAAGGGTTCAAACATAATCTAAATTGGTCAAAAGTGGAGTTGTATCTCCAAAATGGTTTATGATAAAACTTTGCATAAAATAGTCTAACATCAAATTTCTAATGTCAAATTTCATACACACAAAATGTCAAGTGTCAAAATAAAAACTGGTATGTCAAAGTCTAGGTCAAAGTGTTCCAAACTAGGTCTAAACTAGGAAAGGGAAAAGAGTCACTAGGTCTTTTGTCTAAACACAGATTCAAAAACTAGGCTCAAACAAGATATGCTAGGACTTTTGGCCAAACGACATCAAAATCTAGACTTAAAACAAAGACATTATTTGATTTTATTTAATTTAATAAATTTCAAACAATTTTTGACATAGACTTGGCACACAGAATCAAACTTAAACATGATCAGTTGGTATAAAGCACAAAGAAAAATTCACCTAGATAAAAGGCTATGTTCTCCCAAAGAAAGGAATGAAAAATGATAAGGATAGGCTCTAAATTATAAAACAATAGTTATCAAATTTGGGTAATCAATTAACTGACATTATGCAACCCAAAAGAGAATGATCTATGTATGAGCCCATGTGAAGCAAGGCCTAAACAAAAATCAATCAATGTTTGAATTCAAACTTTGATAAGTTTAATTAAAAACTCAACATTGAAGACTATGATTTGACCAAACAAGCTAGACAAGATTGGATAGCATGATGGTGCATGAACAAGGTCCAAATGGCATATGTGACATGGTTTTTAAACAATGGTTTTGGTATATGTCAAATGAGTTTTGAAACAAGTCAAATCATTTAGCATGTTTTAGTGTTTTTGGCCAAAATTACATATTTTGATATAAATTGGTCTAAATATTAGTTGGAGGTCATTGGTGGCTAGTTTTAGGTGTCTACATAAAATAGTATGCATACATAATGTAGGAAAAAAAATAGAGGTAATACCATGCACTAACTAGCTCTTTGATTTATTCTTAAATTATCAACTTACTAGGAAAATCCTATATCATAGGCTTAATACTACCCTTGTGTCTTATATGAGTGGTAATGCCTTTGATAATTATTATAGGCTTCTTACCCATGAGATCACTTATGGTCAAGTGATGGTCAATTCATGGTTGCTCAAAAATTCAATCCCTAATAAATTGCAACAATGGGATGAAAACTTAAATATATTTTTTATTAGAGTCCTAGTTTATTTTGTCCCCATAACATCCATCAAACTAGGCATGATGTAGGAATTATGCCAAAAACATTCATCAATTAGAATAAATGTGTAAAAATTAATGAGAAACATGAAATAATGTTACATCTCAAGTGCAAACCATAAATGAGACAAGATTTTTAAAGTGGAAAATCAAATGTATCAGAGAAAAACCCATGTGATCTTATAAGAAGGCGTGTTAACAAAATCTTCACAATTAAAATTTAGAAGAAAGAGCCATTTGAGAAGAAAAGAGATAGCTATAAGTTTCTAGTGTGGAAAAGAGGATAGGAAGGGCTTTTTTATAGAGAAAGAAGAAAATAATGGGAAGGGTTTCCAAGTGGGGAAAGAGGTTACTTGTGAAAGTAACTATTATCAAAATGTGATAAAAATTTGACCTATATGAGTCCAAGTTGTTTCATTTTCTCCTTATCCTAGAAGTGTCTACAGGTTTCCATATCGTATCTATGCCCTGACATTTCTAAATCATAAGTATAAACAAATTTATAGTCACCTTAGAGAAATTTAGGTTTCTTAACATAAATTAATGTTTTTGGGGATGTTAAGGTTTCTATTGTGGCCAATGAGGGTATTTTTAAAGATTCTTTCTTCCATAATTTGTCATAGGGGGTGAAAAAGAGTCTGTATAATTCTTGTAAGGTCTTGGTCAAATGAAATGTCCAGTCCATGAGGTCATCTAGTTTAACTATCTTTATATAAACTTGAAACTACTTCTTAAGGGTTCTAAAGTCATTTCTAAGAAGAATATGAATTATGACATATAAAATTGGTACTTTTACAACATGAAAAGAGGTTTTTAAGCATTCCTAATTTTAGAGTAAGTCAAATGTTAGTCAGACCTTGTAGGTTCAATGCTTAAATAAGGAGAAATTAAGTTGCAAGGGGTATTTATGATCATTTTTATGGTCATATTCAAAATTGGACATATTAAAAGTTGCTCTCCACCTTCCTAAATACTTTTCAATGTTCAAAGAGGTTTCATACTTTTAAAAATGGGAAAATACTCAATTTCCACTTCATTAGATCCCTTGGCAGCTTTGAAAGGATCATGTGTGAATGCTTATTTAATATATAATATAGAGATATGGATCCTAAGATCTTCACTAGGTATAAGGGACCCAAATGGGCTTGAGATTCATGGCATTGGTATTCAGGTTAGGCTCCTATTATTTTTGAGAAAATGGTAAGAAAGTTAACTACTCAAAGAAGGCTCTAAACCCCACCACCTTGATTTTTGAGCAATATTATTACAAATATGAACTCATTATTGTATATTAAATGTTGTATGATCTTGAAAAGGGTCTGAAAGGTCCTTTAGTTCCATCATGGCAACTCATCTAGTGTATGCAAATTTAAGATACCTCCATGTTTCTTGAGGTTATAGGTTTGTGTCATTCGATGGAGCCTTCAATGTGACTAGTGAGAATTTTAAGACTCTCTATGGTCCTTTAGTGTGAACCCACCTCCCACATAAACCATTAAAGGTTTAAATAAGGTATCATGACTAAAAGTTTCATTATGACTCAGTGGTCATGGGGAGAGTGATATAGCTAGCCTTTTTAAGACACTTGTGAATGATACATGTAGAAGATGGGATAAGCTCACTACTAAACATTATATATCTTCAAGTGCATAGATGAGAGGGAGGTGATTATAATACCATTAACTTAGCAATGGATTCTAATTCCATGGAGTAAGTTTCATTGTTGAACTAAGCAAGATATTCAAAATTGTAAGCTCAATTTAGAGGATTTAAGAAGGATCTCAAACTTGCAAAGAGATTGAAGTTCTAAGGTTTGAATACAAAGTTGGTAAGAATCCCAAAAATCCATATTGATAATATAAAATTTGTAAGGTTATAATATGAGACTATCATATAGATTCAAGGACCCCATCATAAGATACCATCACCTAGTTACAGATCAAAGGACTAGAATGCCCAGTCATGAGAGTGATTGATGTTTTGAGGCCTTTATAGGAATAATTAAATTTTGAGAATTGATACATAATATGGTTATGATTGGAATAATACATCAATGATCACCTCAAATCCATACAAGTATCAGGGATACTCAATATTTTGTCTTAGACCTTGCTCACTCCATTAGAAATGGATAGTCTTAAGACCAAGGGGTCTATTTGAGCCTAAAACACAAAATGAGTATGTCAAACCCCATGTAGGGCCCTTGAGTCAATACATAAACATATCAATGTTATGAATACACTCTCAAGTTACACAAAATTATAGTTTCTAACCCAAATTCCCTTGAGGTCTATCAAGGAGGTGATAGGCTTATAACCTCAAGTTTCCCAACCAATGCATCAAATACACATAGTGGAGTAACAACCATTTCCATAGCATATAGTACCATGGGGAATATTTTTTTGGATGTTTCTAAACCACTCCTAGTAGAGAGATTGAGTTTGGATGTTTATTTAAATTAATTTTAAGATTTAATATGGGATTTTTTATAACTCCTCAGGTCATACATTCCTTTCATCTACTCATGAAATTTTTCCTATATGTCTTCACAAAGAAGATAGTTTGAGGTGTACTAGGATTGAGAGACCTAGCTACCTAGTTTGGAAAAAATAGTATGGTTATGATGATATAAATGCCTTGTTAATATGGTGAATTGATTATTGGGTCTAATAACATGATCTAAAGCCTTTTTCTAGGTTTTCATTTAGCTTTCATGGCCATTCAAATGAACTAACATGTGTAACTAGGCCTAACTACTAACTAGTGCTAGGCAACCAATGTTAAAGTAAATATTTGATAGGCATGGAAAACATTTAAAGGTGTTAATTAGAGCCTTTTATATCCATGAATATATGGTGATAATATATTTCAAGATAATATTGGTAAGTTACAAGTTTTATAAAAATAATTAGATGTTCTCCTCATTGCCCAAGAAGACAAACTATACCTCATTAGTTAAGCTAACTTCCCATTTCAAGAAAGCCTTTTTTTAAGGGTAGATAATGATGCATAAACCTTAGAGAGGTGTCAATCCACCCTTGTACATGGATATCCATGAAATTTAAAGGTAGATGAAGAAGTTTCCTACAATAGATCACATCAGTTTTGAAGAAGTCATATGAACTCCTCAAAGATTGATTCCTTCTAAATTGAAGGTAGTTTACAAAAGACCTAGAGATAAAACAACACCTATTCAAGAATTTAGATGCTTCCCCCTAAATTTTATAAAACCAATCATATTTTATCTATTCTTGTGACCCCCCAATATTCCATTAGTGGCATGGGATTTCTCTCTCCCTCTCATTGGTGTTATAAGTATGCCTAGTTTTGGGATTGTAATTTATCCACAAGAAAGGTAGGTGAAGCGTTGATATTTTTGTCACTCATCTTTTCCTTAAGAAATAGATTCAAACTGCATCAAGCTTTCCATGTTCATATTTCAATGTTTGGAAAAAATGTTACTGAGAAAATTTCTTATCCTTACATTGTGTCCTACTTGTGTACACCTAGGTATGAGTATATTGTCTTCTTGTAGGTCACTTGGATTAAATTTAAGTGTGGTATTTTACCTAAGTGTTTTGGGTTTTTAGTTTTGTCTTATCAAACCATTGAATCTCTCACCTTATTTGTTATACTTGCATAGTCTCTAGGTTGAAATACTTATGTTAGAAGTTCTTCCTCTTGAAGTACATATTAGACTATAGTTGTACCTATTTTAAGTAAAGTATAAGAGAAGTGATTAATGTATCACCTATTTGTTTCCATTTCCTTGTAGTTAGACAAAAAAAATAATCTCTTTTCATACACCAACTAGTTATTAGAAGGATAATTAAGACAAATCTAGGGAGCTAACCCTTTCAACTAGAGGTTTAACCACACTATAGGCAGCCAATAGTTCTATGGGTAATCCCATTGTTTTACTCAATTTTAGTAAGCTTGAACTACCTCTCCAAGGGTGAAAAATTGAGTGACAATAGTTTTGACATGCCTAGTGGGACAATTTTCCTAAACACTTCTTATCAAGGTGAATTTTGGTCTTGACAATATCATGGCTACATAAGTGTTTCCTACTTAGTATTTGGTAATTATAATAAATTTATAACATCTATTTGTAGATAAATTTCTTATTTGCATGCTTCATGGTCACTACTATAATAGAAACTAGTAGAGGTACTCATTCTACAAGTCCATACCCTTATCTTGAGACTCCTCTTGAAGTTTAGTAACTTCAAGCTTTCTTAGCACTTTATAATCCTAATGAAGAGATTAAAGAGAAAGATAACTTTGAAATTCAATAGGAGCGAAAGAGTGAAAAAGATATTAAAGGTAAAATGGCTAGGTAACATGCTTTCCCAACTTTCAATACTAAAAACCCCACAAACCTTGATACTTATGATAATATCCCTCACAATGCCACCAAGAGTGTCCTTAATTTCAATGTAGAAGGTCCTATCACCCAAATTGAACACATTAGAGACATATCCAAATTCTATAATTTCTACAATATCACACAAATTAACATAGAAATTAGATTACTTGCCATGTCTCTTAGGGGTAAATCCCTTGATTGGTATATAACCTTGATAGGAGGATGCATTACTATATGGGATGAATTTTTGGAGTTACTGACACAAAGGCTTGAGGATAAGAGTGATCATACATCACTAATCCATCAGTTGAATGTTATCCAAAGAGGGCCTAAGAAATCCATGCATGATTTCAATGAAAGGTTCAAAAGGACATGGAATAGGATCTCACATCCTATGAGACCCCCTGTAAGTTTTATTTTCCTAACCTACCTTAGATTTATTGGGAATGATATATCTATCATGTTGTATTCCATGAGAGGATATGATTTGCTTGATGCCTATGATATGGCTATTAGAGCTGATAATAGTTTTATCCAAGCTGGTAGACTACCTCCAAAGGTCTTAATTCATATATTTCCTAACATGTTTACTAATTCTCAAAGCCTTTCTCAAATTCTAAATCTAAATAGTAACTCTAAAGCTGCCCCAAAAAATGAGATGATGCAATTGATTGGTAAGCAAAGTATAAGGCCTTAGAAGCTTTAACTAGGAAATCAAATCAACAATTTGGATCTTACAAAAACTCCTACTATTACCCTCTACAATCAAACATATTTCCACCTCATCATAATGGCCAAGCGAGGGGACAAGGTCAACCTAGTTTTAATAGGTCACTTAATGCCTACAATCCAAGTATGGCATCCTCCACAAGAGCCATGGTTTTAGTCCATAATAAACTAGTTTAAGGAGAAGAATGTTTAAATTCTTGGGGACAACCTCAAGGTTAGAAAATTAATTATAATTAAGGTTAAGTTCAAGATATAGTGGCTCAAGGAGTGACTACTCCTTACTTGACATCAAAAAATGAGAGATCTATGCAAGTAGAAACAAGTGGAGAGTGTAAAATCCAAGGAATAAGCTTTATAAACTACCAAATAGAGGATACTTTTGCCATATATTAGAGTACCTTAATTTCATCTAATACAAGGTCAAATATAAGATCTATTGGATATTATCAGGACATGGATACAATTCCAAACAACCCCCCTTCAAGGAAACAAATTATGAATACAAATATGGTAGCCTCTACAAATCTTGCACCTCTTCAAAATCAAAACTTGGAAAGGGTGGTCAAAACATTATCGACTCAAGTTCAAGGTACTACATTTCCTCCAAAGATGAAATAAAATTTTGGTGTCTCCCTTTTGAATATTATTGACTCCTTGAAGAACACAAAGATAAGCATATCCCTTTGGGAAGTACTCCACATGCCCAATCAAAAGTAGTTACTCCACGAGTAGCTATATCAACTCCATATTACCACCCAACCATCAAAACATATTGGTTTATCCATCAAAAAATCACCTAATCATATTTTTTAACATTCCACCAAATCTAAAATTCTCCACCTTTCTATATTATGCACTTTGTGGGAGATAAGCTAGTCCATAATTACATTATGGATAGTGGGGAAAATATTTTGGTTATGCCTAAATTAGTTACAGACAAGTTGAGCTTAAAGTATGAATTATATATAAAATAAGTGTTGTAACTTGATGGAAAACTATCCAATTCAATAGGGATCGTCAAAGGTTTGAAAGTGTTCTTGCATGACTGCCTAAGATTTCCAATTCTACAAGACATAGTGGTGGTGGATATGCCTGCACACTTTTCCATTTGCAGATCAAGAGACTTCATTACCAAGATAGGAGAATATTCTGATATTTATTGGTCCTTCTTGGTTTTTATAATGAGGTATGGAGCTAAAGTGATAATAATAAGATAACCATTACCAAAGTTCCACACTAAACCATATGTGGAAACTAGTTTGAATCTGAATTACATTATCAATGAGCAAGAGGAGCATGCCATAGATAATAGAGCATATTACCCTTTTGAAGGTATTTATGATATCTTATTAGATTAATATGGTGTTAATACCTATGATTATGATCCCTATGATTTCATGGAAGAGACTAATTTTGGGTGTATTGCCTACATGAGAAAGGAACATCTATACCTTCACTTATTAAGGAGGAGGATGAAAGTGATTGAATGTGGAAGATATTTTTTGATGGTTCAAGCAGAAAGGTTGGTGTAGGATCTGATTTTATGTTAGTTTATACATCTAAACATCCTTATTACTCTTCATATAGATTCCATTTCGTTTTTACATGTAATGTGGCCGAGAATGAAGGCCTTGTTCATGGCCTTCAATGGCCAAAGAGGAAGCAAATCAAGAATTTGAAAGTATATGGGGATAGTGATCTAATTATGAATAAAATAAGGACTATGAGTGACACTAAAAAAAATTTATTAAGTATTATGATCATAGGGTTTGGGATTTAATTGAAGATTTTATTGCATTCAACATACAACCAATCCCAAGAGAGCAAAACAAGCATGCTGATAGGTTGGTTGCCATAGGGGCATAATTTAACACACCTAATTACATAAAGAATGGAGAAAAATAGTTTCATATCAAGGTCATTTTGAGTCCTTAAATTATTGATAATGAAGTCTTTTGGCAAGTGTTTGATAGTGACTGACAAATTGTATAATTCTTGCAAGAGGAGGTTGAGTTCTCTTCAAGAAATCAGAATAAGCTCCATGACCAATATGAAGACCAGATTATATAACAAAGAACAAAAAGGATACCTAAGGGATTAGTGACACTATATATCATATTCAATTAGGAATGCCAAAAGAAGAAAGATAAGGTGGTCATGTCCACAAAGGAAGATAACTATGAAAGGGTCTTAATCTTCAAAGACAAACTCCTTCAACTAGGCAAGATATGCTCTCCATCAAAAAAAGAATCATTCATTGGGTTATATATGGAATTCCATGATATGTTTTCCTGGAAATATAAGTATCTAAATGGGTTTGACCCTATCCTATCCTACCATACTATTGAATTAGATCCTGGAGCCAAACCAGTTAAGCAAAATGAAAGGCCTATTAAGCCTAAAGTTGAGTAACTCATGAGAATAGAACTCACCAAACTAATTAAGTCTAAGATAATATTCCTTATAAATAACTTAACTTGGGTAGATAATATTGTTCCTTTTATTAAGAAGAGTGGGTAAATTATAATCCGTGTGGATTTTAGGGACCTAAATAGAGTGTCACTCAAAGATCATTATCCCTTACCCCCTATTGAGTAGATTTTGCAAATTATTGATGCTTCTCACTCCTAGATCAATAATCTAGTTATAATATAATTTTGGTGAGTGAACATGATAGTTCAATATGGAATTTACTAAAAAATGGGGGACATTTGCTTATAGTAAAATGCTTGTTGGTTTGTCAAATGTTGGTGCCACTTTTCAAAGGGAAATTGACATGGCTTTCAAAGGCCTAATCAATGATATGTTGCCAGTGTACCTTGATGATATAACCATGTACTTAAAGGATGAAAATTATCACATGAATCATCTTAGATAGGTTTTTATGATATGTAGACATTATGAGGTGTCCCTTAACGTCAAAAAGTGAATCTTTATTGTCCATAAAAGTAATATTCTAGGACACATTATTTCCAAGGATGGTCTAGCCATTAACCCTAAAAGGATAGAGACTATTCTAGGCCTATCATTTCATTTTCAAAAGAAAGGACTCCAAAGATTCTTAGGTAAGATAATTTTTTTGAGGATATTCATACCTAGTTTTGTATCTTTGATGAAGCATATCACAACCATGCTCAAGAAGAATCAGGTTTTTTGGAATAAGGAAGGTATAAATAGCTTTTAAAGTCATTAAGTAATCAATTAACCAAGATCCCACTATTGTAAATCCTAATTTACTAATGAATTCATGTTTTGTACATTTTATATCCTTAACACTATCTCAGTTATGCTTATGTGAAAGAATGATGGGGATGTTGAATAACCTATTAAATTATTTAGTCAAGGTTTGGAGGATTATGAAGCCAAATGTGAATTTATGGAGAAACAAATAATTTTTATTATAAGAGGTCTAAATAATTTTAGACACATGGTTTCAAATAAAAAAATTCACCTCATGGTCTCTCATCCTAGCATCAAGGATTTCTACTTGAGTAAAGACCTCAATAAAAATAGGGCAGTGTGGATTACAAAGGTCATGGAGTATGGTGTTGACATTAAAGTGACCAAGTTAGTCAGAGGTAAGGGTTTATGTGATCAGTTAGATTCAAATCTCCATGAACTAAAAGATGAAGTTTTGGCTAATAAATACTAACCTCAACGAGCTAATCTCACACCTATACAAAGCTGGACACAATACATCATCAGATTCTTCCAAAATGGTGAGTTTCCTAATGGTTTGAGTAGGTCCAAAAGAAAGTATTTAAAATTGAAAATTATTCCTTATTGTCTTGTATATGGTGTGATTTTTAGGTGAGATACAAATGGTGTATTATTGAGGTGCATTAATAGTGATCAATTTGGTGTATTGATTTAAAAGTTTCATAATGGAGCAGTAGGTGGTCATTTCTATCCAAGTACCATAGACACAAAGATCATGAGGGGGGGATACTATTAGCCTATCCTATTCAAATATTGTTATTCTTAGGTAAGAAGGTGTCCTCAATGTGATTTTATTGTAGGCAAGCAAAATATTGAATCTCTCTCATAGAGGCCCATTCAATTGGATCATCCCTTCATGTAATGGGATCATGGCTTTATTAGCATGATTAATCCTCCATCAAATACTAGCCACAAGTGAATCCTTATAACAACTGATTAATTTAAAATGTGGGTTGAGGTAGTTGGATTGAAGGAGGCCAATGATATTTCTATTTCGGATTTCTATGAAGTTATTGCTACAAGGTTTGGAAATCCCTCTACCATAATTTTATATAATGCACTTGCTTTCATAGGTGATAAGATAATTGATTAGGAAAATAGTAATGGTATATATATATATGAGTACATCATCCAAATATTACCCTCAAGGTAATGGGTTGGATGAGTTTACTAATAAGAACTTAATTAGAATCATCAAGAGGATTTTGGAGAACAACCAAAGAGTTTGTCATATAAATTTAAAGATATGGGCTGATAGGATCACACTTAAAAGGTCAACTAGTAAATCTCTTTTTGTTTTTGTTTATGGAAGGGAAGCTATACTATCTATATCCCAAGATATACCTATATTAGAGCTTGAACATCAATTGGAATTGCTTGAAATCACTCCAATGGAGGTGAGGTTGATAGAATTGATGGAGTTATAACAGACTAGAGACAATGTTCACAAAGACATGGAACATCATGAGGTGATAATGAAGAAGTCATTTGATAAGAAATCAATTTAAAGAGTTTTCCAAGAAGGTGATGTAGTACTAAAGTGGGATGAGGATAGATCAAAGCTTGGGAGACACACCAAGTTTGACACCTTATGGAGTGGGCCATACATCATCATCAAGTGAAAGAAAAATAATTTCTTCTAACTGATAAGGATGGATGGGAAGGAATTATCTATACCTATAAATTATATCCATTTGAATACATTATATTGATGATATTAAGGTTAGTCATGTACATAATAATGTGTGTGTTGAATAAGTGCTTATGAACATTTTCTTTTTTCCTTCTTTTTTGATTTGTTTTTTTTGAGTATTTGTTTTGTGGTGTTCCCTAAATTCTTTGATCATAGTGTGGTTTATATCCTTGTGTGGTGTGGTATGTTTATTTTATCTTCTACCTTTATATAGCTTGTTTCAAAGCTTCTCTACAATGACTCCATTGCCCAATGGTTGAAGAAAGGTTGTTGGTCCCACAACTTAGTAGTCATGTTACCCCAAAAAGTCACCAAGAATTTTATCAAAATGTGAAAACATTTTTACCTCTATGAGTCTAGTTTTTTTCATGTTCTCCTTCTCCTAGAAGTGTCTATAGGTTTCCATAGCTTATTTATGCCCTTACATTGCTAAATCATGAGTTTAAACAAATTTGTAGTTACCTCAGAGAATTTAAGATTTATTAGCATAAATTAAGGTTTATAGGGATGTTAAGGTTTATATTGTGGATAATGGGGTTCTTTTCAAAGATTTTTTCTTCAATAAGTTGTCAAAGGGGGTGAACAAGATTCCATATAAGTCTTGTAAGGTCTTGGTCAAATGAAATGTCCACTCCATGAGGACATCTAGGTCCACTAGCTTTTTATAGACATGAAACTACTTCTTAAGGGTTTTAAAGTCATTTACAAGAATAATATGAAGTATGTTATGTACAATTGGTACTTATAAAACATGAAAAGAGGTTTTGCTAATGTTCCTAATGTCAGATCAAGTCAGAGGTTAGTCAGACCTTATAGGTTCAACACTCAAAGAAGGAGAAATCAAGCTAAAATGGGTATTTATGATCATTTGTATGGTCATATTAAAGAGTAGACATATGAAAAGTGACTCTCCACCTTCTTTAGGACTTTTCAAATATTAGAGAGGTTTCACAAGTTCAAAAATGACAAAATACTCAGTTTCCACTTCATCAAGTCCCTTGATAGCTTTACAAAGATCATGTGTGAATGTTCATTTTGTATATAATATATAGAGATGGATCTTGACATATTCACTAGGTATGGGGACCCAAATGGTATTGAGATTCATGGTATTGATCTTTGAATCAGGATCTTGTTTATGAATAAATTTTATGAAAGTTAACTACTTAGAGAAGAATCCAAACCCTAATACCTTGATTTATGGGCAATCTTATTTCAAATATGAACACATTATTGTTGAGTAAATGTTATATGAGATTTAAAAGGGTCTAATAGGTCTAGTAGTACCATCATGCCAATTCATTTAGTGTATGCAAATGCAAAAGACCTCCATGCTTCTTTAGGTTACAAGTTTATCTCATTGGGTGGAGCCTTTAATGTGACTAATGATAATTTTTGCACTCTCTATGGTATTTTATTATGAAAACACCTCCCACATAACCCATCCAAGGCTTAAATAAGGTCTCATGATGACAGGTTTCCTAATGACTTAGTGGTCATCAGGGAGTGCACCTATAGCTAGCCTTTTTGAGACACATGTGAATGATACATGTAGAAGATGGGCTAAAAAAATTATTGAAAATTGTAGATATTCAATTTCATAAATTATATGGAGGTTCATATAATACCATTAACTAATAAATGAATGTAGATTCTGTGGATTAAATGCCAATGTTGAACTAAGCAAAATACTCAGAGTTGTAATCTCAGTTTAGAAGTTTCAAAAAGGATCTCAAACTTGAAAAGAGATTGAAGTTTTGAGATTTGAATATATAGTTGGTGAGAATCCAAAAAATCCATATTGAGCATATAAAGTTATCAAAGTTCTAATATGAGACTATCATACAAGTTCAAGGACCCTATTATAAGATATAGTCACCTAGTTGCAGACCAATGGCCTAGATTATCTAGTCTTGAGAGAGATGAATGTTTTGAGGCCTCTAAGGCATAATTATACTTTGAGAATTGATTAAAAAAAATATTATTATGAGTTTAAAAATACATACATTATCACCTTGAAGTCATATAGACAATAAGCATACTCACTATTTTATCTCAGACCTTGCTCACTCTAATTGCAAGGGATAGTCTTGAGACCAAGGGATCTATTTGAACATAAAAAAAAAGATCATGTCAAACCCCATGAAAGGCCCTTGAGGAAATAAATAAACATATAAAATGTTTGAATACATTCTTAGGTTTCACAAAACCTTAGTTTTCAACCCAAATTCCCTTGAAGGCTAGCAAGGAGGTGACATGCATATAACCTCAAGTTTCCTAACTAATGCACCAAATTCACACAATGGAGTAATAACCATTTCCAAATCATACATATTATTTTTGAGGTTTTTGAGCCTCTCCTAGTAGTTATATTGAGTTTTGAGGCCCAAAACCCAATTTATAACTCTCTCAAGTTAAAAAAAACTAGGTTTGCTACCCAAGGAGCAACTTCATACATTCACACCATAGATCATAATTTTCATGGGAATATGATACATTTATAATATGTGGGTTGGTTTTTAAAGAAGGTCATTCAAGTGTAATGAGGCCAATCGGTGGCTAGTGCTTTATGAATGATCGTTAAGATCAATAATAGGCCTTAAACCCTATTAAAACCTTTGGGTGAATATGATGTAAGAGATTTGTTTCTTAATGACTCCAAGTGAATTTTTTTAGATATAAAAACATTTTAAACTTATCAAAAAATCCATAGTGATCCTCACTGTGAAATTTGATGCTGATGTCACCTATACAGACACACTAAATGGCCTCTTTTTTGCCAATTTTGATGATTTTAAAGGGTGTATACATAGATGAATGCTTTAAATTCATTAAATGAGGTACTATGTGATGTTTTATAACTCTTAAGATCATAAATTACCTTCATATACTAATGAAAATAATCTTACAGGTATGCATAAAGAAGACAGTTTGAAGTGTACTAGGATTGAGAGACCTAGCTACCTAGTTTGGAGAGAATAGTATGGTTATGATGACTTGAAGGAATAATTCATATGTTTAGATGATTATTGGGTCTGATAAAAATATATAAATACTTTTTATAGTTATCCATTTAATTATCATGGCCATTCAAATAAACTAACATGTTCAACTAGGCCTAACTGCCAACTAGTTTTAGACAACCAACATTGAAGTGAATCTTTGATGGGCATGGGAATCATTGCAAGGAGTCAATTAGATAATTTATAAAATATATGGTGATATTATATTTTATTATCAAAGTGTTAAATTATAATATATATAACAATAATCAGATGATCTCCTCATTTCCCACTACACCTCATAAGTTAAGCTAACTCCCCTTTCAATAAAACTTATTTTAAGGGTAGATAATGATGTATACACCTTAGTGAGGTGTCATTAAAACATTTTAAATATATATATATATATATATATATATATATATATATATATATATATAATTTCAAGGTAGATTAATAATATTCTTATAATATATTATACCATTTGTCAAGAAGGTTTATGAACCCCTCAAAGATTGACTCCTTCTATATTGAAGGCAGTTTGAGAAAGATTTAGAGATCAAAAAACATATGTTCAAGACTTAAAATGATTCCCTAATTATTATAAATATAATAATATTTTCTCTATTATTGTAACCACCTAATATTCCATTCTTGGCATTCTCTCTCTCTCTCTCTCTCTCTCTCTCTCTCTCTCTCTCTCTCTCTCTCTCTCTCTCTCTCTCTCTCTCTCTCTCTCTCTCTCTCTCTCTCTCTCTCTCTCTCTCTCTCTCTCTCTCTCTCTCTCTCTCTCTCTCTCTCTCTCTCTCTCTCTCTCATACACACACATTGGTGCTATAAGTATGCCTAGTTTTGGCATTGTAATTATCCACAAGAAAGGTAGGTAAAGCCTTGTTGTTTTAGCTACACATATTTGCATTAAGAAATAAATTCAAACTGGTTCAAGTTTTCCAAGTTTATATTTTAGTGTGGGAAAAAAATTCTTGATAGATTCTAGTGAGAAAATTAATTTTCCTTACATCTTGTCATACTTGTGTGCATCTATGTATGAGTATATTATTTTATTGAAGGTCACTTGGAGTACATTGAAGTGTGGTATTTTAGCTAAGTGTTTCAGAGTTTTAGTAGTGTCTCATCAATCCTTTTAATCTCTCACCTTATCTACTATACTTTCATAGTCTCTAAGTTGAAATACTTATGTTATAAGCTCTCTCTTGATGCACATACCAGATTATAGTTTTACCTATTTTAATTACAATTATATGATAGTTTTGGATCAATTTTTCTAGTGTATCACCTCTTTATTTTAGTTTCCTTTCAGTTAGATAGTTTTCATCTCTTTTCATACATCAAGTAGTTAGTTAGTAGAAGGATAATCAAGATAGATCTAGGGAGCTAGCTCTTTCAACTAGAGGTTTACCCCCACTATAGACAT
The DNA here is from genome assembly GCA_037957365.1 of Torreya grandis. Lineage (NCBI taxonomy): Eukaryota > Viridiplantae > Streptophyta > Pinopsida > Cupressales > Taxaceae > Torreya > Torreya grandis. The sequence continues at coordinate 1,460,290 of JARHVA010004579.1, read as the reverse complement.
CTCATAGGCCTAGGAGTATTCCCATTATTTCACTCAATTTGAGTAGGCTTAAACTACCTCTTCAAGGGTGTAAAATTGAGTGATAAAGGTAACCCCCAAATCCTAAAGGGGAACAAAGAGGTGATTGTCACCTCATAGAATCTAGATTTATGTGAACTTATAATTCACATAAATAATAATTCCACACACATAAAGGGAGCTTAGGATAAAACAAATAACCTAAATAAATAGTAATTCTTAAACTCCCCCTAAATGTTATTTATGTGTTTACAAACAAACAAGAAGGGAGGAAACATCATTAACTCCCCCCCCTTAATGATAACTTCCTTCAATCCTAACATATTACAAAAGAATACAAATTTTTTGCTACATAATAACTTAGTGAAGATATAATCCATTTGTTCTTCATTAGGATAGAAAGAGAAGAATTTGATTGTCTTCAAGAAATTCACACTGAATGTGATGTTGAATCTCAATGTGCTTGGACCAGCATGGAAAATTAGATTATTTATTAAGTTAATGGCACTTTTATTATCACCAAAAATTAGAGTACTCAAATTTTGAGGGTGGCCCAAATATTTAATAAGTATTCTAAACCAAATAGCTTCCTTTACAACATGATTATAAGATTTATACTTAGCTTCTATGGAAGATAAAGACACAATAGTTTGCTCTTTACTATTCCATAAAATGGTGTTAGAACCCAAATAAAAATAATGACCACATATGGATCTATGATCATTAGGATCATCATCCCAATTAGAATATGAATAACCTATCAAGGATAAATATCTATTCAAGGTATACTCAATGCCAAAAGTGAGAATACCTTTAATATAATGAAGAATTATTTTAGCAATTTTAAAATGGGTAGCTTGAGGTTTAAACATAAAATGATAAATAGTAGTCATATAAAATGTCCAAATTGGTATCTTGAGTGTCGCTTGTGACACCTAATCCATAGGGCCTTCTTGCATGATCTCATAACCCTTTTAAACACCTTTTTGCTTATAACCAATCATCCACAAAATTTTGAGACCTAATTCTATCTCAGTCAGACTCTATTTCTCATGTTAATTCCATCCCACAAGTCCCAAGCCTATAGGATAAGAGCACTAGGTTTGGACTATAGCATTAGACCCTAGGGTGCCCCATTTCCAACACTCCTATCCAATCACATTTCAAACCATAATGACCGTTTCCTTCTAATTCCTACTCTTTATTGTGTTGGCCTAGAGTAAATACATTTAAATCGTGACCAATAGATCTCTATAAAATCCCATTCAAAGTTCATTTAGAAGGGGTTGGAAAATATTACAAAAATAAGCAAGAATACAAGTAAGACCACTAAGACAAATTTTGTCATTCTCTACATATAGCAATCTAATACAACTACCAGCTCATCCAAACCCTCACACCAATCCCTAACCATATCAAACACTCTCAATTTAGCATTTTTGCATTTGCATAACACTATTACATAAAGCACATCAAGTGGGAGAACTAAATATGGCTTGATCCATCTTTAGAGTATTGGTATATAGGCATCATGTCCACACATGGGGTGTGGATACACGTTCAATGCATCTTACACACACTAACCACCCCCTCTTTCTAAAATTTTATTCAATCATAATGAAGGTCTAGAGTTTGAGATTAAATCATCTCTATAAAGAGTTTTGTCAAATTCTAGGATCTAAAATTTCATAAGCAAGCTCACATAGGGACAATGAATAAAACCCAAAAAACTTAGATCTTTATGACTAGTTTGGATGAAAATGGCAAGACCTAGACTATAGCATCATACCCCAAAGTATCATATTTTTGGTGCTCCTATCCTTTCACCTAATAAAAGCAAGATCTAGGTTAATGACACTATCCCAATCTGACACAACTAGTTTTAGACTCTATCTTAATTGTCTCAGTCTAGTTTTAAGCTAAGTTACATTTGTCCTTATTTATTGCTATTTTTAGACATGTTTAAGAGACACAATAAATTATATAAATTAGTCTATAATTATTGCAATATTATTTACTAATTTATTGTTTTATACCCTTAACTAAATTAGGAATAAAACTCTAATATTTCCAAATTTGTTAAATCATTTGGTGAACTTGACTTACTTTATATTCACATAAAAACCCTAGAAACCCTAGGGTAAATTCCTTGCTGATTTTTCCAATAATTTTCTAATTTTATACCTGTGTATTTAAAGAAAACATTCAATATAATTTTTAAAATTCCATAGTAAATTTTAAAAAATCAATTTTCTTCCAAACCCTAGTTGTATATACTAGGTCCCTTTAAATCAAGAATTTTCCAAGAATTTTTTTATTTTTTACCTGCATATTTAAATAAAAAATTTAATATAATTTTTAAAATTCCATAGTAAATTTTAAAAAATCATTTTTTTCAAAACCCTAGCAACATATACTAGGTCTCATTACTTTTAAGGTATCACCTTACATGTTTGCAAGCTTCGTATCCTTTTTATGAATTTTCTAATTTTTTGTGTTTTTAGGACTTTACATTTCCTATATTCAGTAATTTCCTTCCATAACACTTTGCTTATTACAAATTATTAAAAAAATTCAATCAATTTCTAATTTGTTTTCCTACTTTAACAATGACCCAATACGCTAGTTTTAATGAAACTGATAAAAGGGAAATTCAAGCACTCTTAACTAAACACTCTGATATGCTTAAAATACTATAAGAAGAGAAAAAAAAAAACAAACAATGGTCAATCCTCTCAAAACACAAAATAACTAGTTACAAATGACACTATGGGGGAAACTATGTCTCAACAACCCCCTATAGTAGCCCAACCTTCCTATGAGGCACCACCAATTATGGCTAGTACATCTTTGTCTCCTGATGTGGTTGCCCTTGTGCAAGAGATAAAATATCTTCAATCTAAGGTGATACATATTGAGCAAGGTGCCTTTAGAGCTACATAGGCTTTGGATTCTTTTGCTCTACTTCATACACCATTGGCACATCATATTGTTTCTAGACCCTTGCCACCAATTTTTGTTTAACCCAAGCTCACTCTATATGATGGATAGGGTGATCTAGAGATAGACTTGAGATATTTTCATGTAGCATGCTTGAATTATGTGCCAAATAATTAGTTACCAACCAAGCTATTTCCATGGAATATAAAATATTATACTTTACAATGGCTTTATAGTCTATCAAATCAATCGATCAATGCATTTAATCCTTTAGATAACATGTTCCTAACTCATTTCAACATTAAAATTGGTGATAAGGTTCCCTATGCCCAAGTTTCATAATAGAAATAAAGTTAAAATGAGCATCTCATAGATTATGTTCTTTGATATAAGACTATCTTGCCTAAGATGACTAGGCCCATGGCCGATCAAGAGTTACAAGATCTTTTCAAAAAAGTCTTTTGCCAACCTTACATGAATCAATAATGTTCAAAATATTCTCTTCCTTCACTGAGTTATGTCATACACTAAAGGAAAGGGAACTCAAAATAATTTCAATGGGCAAACTCAAGTACACAAGTATATTAGAAACAACAAACAAGAGTAACAATAAAGTCCTATACAAAGTAAAAGTCAATGATAGCAAAAGTTAGAATCAACCTACAATTATTGTGGCTTTATATCCCCCTTAATGAGTGGTTTCATCAACACCTCCTCAATGAACCTTTACCAATTACCAATTTTTCCAACCAAAGTCTTACAACAGCGATTGGAATGTAATATCATATCTCTCCCTCTTATTCAAGAATTTGATCCAACAAAGCCTCTTCCATTGGGATATGATCAGAATTAATTTTGAAATTATCACAACAAGCCACATAACAAATAGATGCATTAGTTTGAAACACATGATATAGGACTTGATAGATGGTAATGTTATTAATCTTGGCACTTTAGTTGAGCCTCCTCAGGAAAAGCAAACATAAGACAAAGCTTTGAAAATATTTTTAGATCCTTTCCCATAGCATTCTAAATAAGAGACAGGGGATGCATCAGGTGTTCACTATGTATATCATGCACATCCTCCACTAGCTACATATTAGGCACCTTCAATTGAGACACATCCTTTGAGAAACATGATTGGTTTGTATAATTCCAAAGTTCCATCTAGACCTTCCATCTCCTTCTTAGAATAGGAGATAGTTGAGGATGATTCATATTATCATGCACCCTTTATCAGAGCTTACATTCATAATCATCCCATTCATAGTGTTCTCATAGATAATGGATCTAGCATGAACATGTCCACTATGACATTACTACAACATTTGGGATATTTAGAGAAGGATATTAACCTGATGGACATAGTTATTAGTGGATTCAATGGGCATATACAGATTTCATTAGGTAAGGTTATACTTCCTCTACAAGTTGGTCCAGCACATGTGGCCACACCATTTACTATTATTCACAAAGTAGGAATTTTTGATATGTTACTTGGTTGACCATGGATTCAAAAACTTTGAGCAGTACCTTCTACAATTCATAGATGCATGAAATTCATTCACACTAATCAGGTTGTTATAGTTGGTGGATTTCCATATGAGTTACCTCTCCCCACTTCAAATCCATCTACTATATTGTAGTCACCATTTTTAGTTCCACCATCAATTTTAAGTTCTCTACTAGTTACATTTTTCCCTCTAGTTTAGATTTAGACACAGTCGAGGCCTTCCTCACCAACATAGAGAGTTCATACACTTCCATGAAGGTTTCTTTCATAGCATCCATAGTTTTAAGACTCTAGATAGTTACAAGGTACAATTTTCACACCCAGGGTAGTATCATTGAGGTATCATGCCTCTACACATAGAGCACATGCTTAGAGAGCTTTTCTTACTACTAAATGGGTCCCTAAGAGCCCTAAAATTACATCCATTTCTCATAGTTATAGGGGGACCCCATAGTTGGTTTCCACTATAGATATTTTAGAGCATTTATAGCATATACAACTTTTAAAGCCATAGTCTTAGCCTTTCCATCATGCTTTACAATTATGCACGATCCCTTTCTTTGATATAGGACACCATGATAGGGAGTCTCTCATGAGACTCATTATTTAGTATCATTTCTTCTCATTCTTTCTTGTATATAGCTTATTTTAAATTACTTGTACATAGTCTCCTTATGATTAATTATACATAGCTTCTATAAAAAATACAAAAACATTCAAATATATTAAAAAGATCTAAAAACATTCAAATAATTCAAAAACACAAAAACATTTCAATTGTATGCATTATCAATGCTTTACATTTCTAATACTATGCTAGACTTACATTTTGTTGTTATATGTTAATATTTGTTGATTTATCTACACTACCATACTTCACTTGCTCTTCTTTGAGTGTGTGTAGTGGCATCCAGATCCTTGATTGCTTCACTCTACCCATTAAGGGGGAAACCTACTTCTATACTCAAGACATCCATCGATATATTTACCCACTAGAAGAATCTTCTACATGAATACACCATCCAAGTTATGTCATTCCTACACCACACACTCTAGTTATCATGTTGATGTGCATTACTTACTAGCTTACATAGATTACTCTATCAACATTCACTAGTATATAACAATTGTGTATTTCTTAGCATATACCTAGTCTTGTGCTCCATGTCTTGCATACTTTCACTTCTTGCTTTGATTAGTTAGATGTAATTATATTTCCAATATATTACATGCTTTTTTTCTTGATTTGTGTAGCTAGATGTGATTGCATTTCTCAATTCCTAGTTTTTCTCTTGTATGTGCCTTAGGACATTTGCCAATGTTCTTTGCTTCTATTATTGTGTGTGCCTTAGTGCATTTGTCAATGTCCTTTCCTTGTACTCTTATATGTGTTTGTGGCCCTCATGCCAACCTTGCTTATTTTATTTATATGTGTATGTGTCATTTGAACATGCCTTGTATGCTTACTTTCTAGTTTGAGTGACATGTGCCCATGTCCCTTATTTGGTTAGACCCTTGGCCACTCTTGTATGCTTCTTGCCTTGCATGTTTGTTTGCTTGTTTGCAATGCCATGATCCACATCATATATTATCTTTCTTTCTTAAATGTCATGATAGACATCATGCTCCATCCCTTCTTGACAACTAACAACTAACATTTATAATTTCAATTAAGTACATTGCACATGCTATTACTTTATTACATCTATTTAGGCATACCCCTATTGATATAATAATATCCAATACAAACTATGCTATATATTGAGACATCTTTTTTATTATCATTACTATATCATGTATTTTGCAAAATAACACACTTATAGGGTTGTTTCTTCTAAGGGTAGTCATTGCAAGGTCTTTATTTCTACTCTTAAAAGAGGGGTGACAAATAGAGTTTTGTCACAGAGATCAGAGCTCTTACCAGTCAAAAAATTGGTTTTTAGAACACTTAAAACAACAATCAGAGGTTAAATTAGGTAGAACTGACCAAAAAAATAGTGATGATTACAGAATAGTTATCATATTTAGCAAAATACAATAGTGATGAACATGGACAAGAGTTCCAGATAGTAGGGTGTCCTATTTTGATGCTCCTATTTGAACAAAAAAAAACCAAATTTTATAGAAATAGGTAGAAAGGCTAGCTCAGCTATAGTTTTATTAGATACAGATTAATCTAGGTTCAATAGTTTTAGTATAGTTTTTCTCAGAGAATCTAGATATAGGGGACATCATGCATAGCATGATGGCTCTTGCTTCTAGTTTTAGAGTAGGTAGTTGGTATAATTTCTATATTAAAATCCATGTTATAGACACCAGTGATTGGGGGTAATGTGTGTAACACATTAGACTTATTTTCTTTATGAGTTTAGTATATTACCCAAATGTTCTCAGTAGTTGTGTGCCTTACTCCATCTATAGGTGGTTGGCATCATTTCAAAGTGGATTTCTACAATCCTAACCTCCACATTCCCAAGTGGCTTCCACATAAACCTAGTTTCTAGTTTTTGAGTGGCTTTCATACAAGCCTAATCTCCTCCTTCCAGAGTTGGATAAGATTGGCCTAGTTTCTAGTACACATTTAGCTATCCACACCACATTATTATATTACAAAGCATTCATGAGCTTCAAGATCCATATCATATGACATACATTCATATCGATATTAGTTTATAGCTTCACTTAGTGGGCAACGATAGAGCCAAAGGACTAGCTAGCCTTTATATTCTTGAGCCACCTACTCAAAGAGATTGGATCTATAATAAAAACATTGATTAACACACATAGGATCATATAGATTCACTTAGTGGGAGATGATGGATCCAAAGGGATAACCTTTATACTCTTGAACCACTTTCATAGATTTGACAACTTAGCTCTGTACATGATATTAATATTGGTACATCACATACCTAGCATTATCAATAATCACTCAACATCACATAATAGTACAAGTTTTATATTGATTTGCATACTTGATGAGGCGTATTCATTCCTTTTTCTTTCTCTCTCTCTTACCTAGCTTTTGTATGTTCTTATTGTAAGAATTAATCTACTCTTTGCTTTCCCTTATAGATTTACATTTTAAAATATGCTCTCTATGCACATTTAGCATCACACAACTTCATGGGCTTCACCCTTATAGGTACGCTTTATACTTTTCTTTATCCTAGTATTTTGATTTGCTTCATCACTATAATAAAGGGGGCAAATTTAGTTATATAAAATGTCCAAATTGGTAGCTTGAGTGTGGCTTGTGACACCCAATCCATAAGACCCTATTTCATGCTCTCATAACCCTTTTAAACACCTTTTTGCTTATAATAAGTCATCCATAGACTTTTGAGACTTGATTCTAGCTCAGACAGACTCTATTTCCCATGCCAATTGCATCCCCTTAGGTCTTGAGCCTGTAGGACAAGAGCATTGGGTTTAAAATATAGCACTAGACCCTAGGGTGTCATATTTACAATGCTCGTGTCTAATCACATTTTGAGCCCAAATGACCATTTCCTTTTGATTCTTATTCTTCATTATGTCAACCTAGTGCGAATACATTTAACCCATGACCAATAGATCTCTATAAAAACCCATTCAAAGTTCATTTAGAAGGGGTTGGAAAATATTATAAAATCAAGCAAGAATACAATCAAGACCACTAAGGCAAATTTCCCTATTCTCTACATACAACCATATAATATAGCTACCAGCGTATTCAAACCCTCACACCAGTCCCTAACCACCTCAAGCACTCTCAATTTGGTATTTTTGCATCCACATAACACTATTGCATAAAGCACATCAAGTGGTAGAAATACATATGGCTTGCTCTTTATTTGGAGTATTGGTATGTAGACAATGTACCTACACAAGGATAGTGGACAAAACCCAGAAAACTTAGATCTTTGTCACCAATTTGGATAACAGTGGTATGACCTAGACTATAGCACCAACCCTTGAAGTGTCCTATTTTTAGCACTCTTATCCTTTCATTGAATGAAATCTAGATCTAGGTTCACAATACTATCCTAGTCCTGTACAGTTGGTTTTAGCCTTTATCTCAGTAGTCTCAGTCTAATTTTAAGTTAAGTTACATTTTTCCTTATTTATTGTTATTTTAGAAAGGTTTAAGAGGCACAATAAATTATACAAATCAATACTATAATTATTGTAATATTATTTATTGATTTATTATTCTAAACCCTTAACTAAATTAGGAATAAAACTCTAATATTCCCAAAACTATTAAATTAGAAACCAATTCAATAAAAAAAACAATATAGAGATGAGTATGAGTAAGATAATTCAAACTGCCAACTAATTATCTATAGAGAGTTGGATCAATAGGTTCAATTCTATGTCATTAAGTAATTTGAAACCAGGTTCACAAATGGTAGAAATAGGTTTGTAATCTAGCATATGAAACTTAGATAACAAGTCATATTCATATTTAGATTGAAAAATAGAAATGTTATCTTTTTCTTGTCAAACTTGAATGCCTATAAAGTAATGTAAGAGACCTAAACCAATCATTGCAAAGGTATTATTCAAAGCATATTTAGTGTAAGAAACCATTGAATTATTACTATCAGTTATGATTAAGTCATCAAAATACAAAATAATAATAAGTATTCCATTTGAAATGTTCTTGACAAAAAGATCAAGATCATTAGAACTATGAGTAAAGCCTTAGATATGAAAAATTGATAGATTTTAGATTACCATTCTCTAGGATATTATTTCAAACCATAAATAACTTTGTTTAACTTGTAAATAAAATTTGCATTGTCTTTATTAATAAAACTAGGGGGTTGACACATGCAAATTTCTTCATGCAAATCACCATTTAAGAAAGCATTCTTAACATCCATTTGATAAACAATCTGATCCATGTGAGCAACTAAATATAAAACAAGTTTAATTTTTGTCATCTTAGCAATGGGTGAAAAAGTTTAACTATATTCAATTCCTTCAATTTGATAAAAATCTCTAGCAACTAGTCTAACTTTATATTTTTCAACTTGATTATCATAATTGAACTTAGTTTTAAACAACCATTTACAACTTGCCATGTCTTTTAGGGAGAGGGACTAAGTCCCAAGTGTTCTTGGAAATCAAAGAGTTATATTCATCATGCATTGATTTTTCCCAATGAGGGTGACCTTGAGCTTGTTTTAGTGTTTGAGGATCATTATTATTCATAATTTTAGACATAAAAGCATAATTACAAAATTATTTCGTAGTTTTACGAGTATCATTAAGATCTACATCAATGATAGAAGCTACTATAGTAGTCTTGGCCTACTTAGGCATAGATTTTGGTGGAGCAAGACTAGAAGGAGAAGGAATTTTAGGAACAACAACATTATTAAGTTACATTTTTTAGGAACAACATTATTTTATCATAATAATTACACTCTAACTTTATCTTGGCGTTGAGTTAGATTTTTGTTCTTTTTTATCATGTGTATTATTGGACTTAACATGTTCTTCACCATTATTATGTTGGTGTTTAGAAATAAAATCATGTTCATTAGTATTAATAATAACCAATTGAATTAACTTTTTATCTTATTAATGCAAAAAGGTACAAATTAATTCAAACATCAACAAAGTAGATAAAATAAAAAAAGTTAGTTATAAATGAACATTTGTAATAAACTGCTAAAAAGGTCTAAGTAAACATTTTTTCATGATAATATGAATAAAATTCAAATCTAAAAGTTTAACACCTAAACAAGTGACTTGAGAATGTAGAGAGTTAACTTTAATCAATAAATCATCCATAGTTGATATTGAATTAATTTCTAATACCATGTAGGAATTATGCCAAAAATGTTCATTAATGACAATAAATGTGCATAAATTAATGAGAAACATGAAACAATGTTACCTCTCAAGTGAAAACAATAAATTAGAATAGTTTTAAAATGGGAAATTGAACATATTAGAGAAAAAATGAGAGGATCCTCCTGTAAAAAATTAATGACAATGTGTCAAATAAAAGATTTATATAATTAATAAAAGTGATGAAATGATTATATTGATCATAAGTCACTTCAAGTAGCCAATCTCTTTTGAGCAAGCTCAATATAATAAATTCATGGATGCCTCTATTGGCCTCAACACTTATATACTAAGTCTAATCTAAGAAACTACTACTTCCCATGAATGTGGGATAAAAAAAAATGCTCATGACATGACTTACAAAGTATATGCATCCATAGAAACTAATATACTAACAAAGTAAAGATAAGGGGTCACATAGGTTCCTAACATCCTCTCCCTCTTCAAAAAATCTTTATCTTTAAAGCTTCAAATGTGGGAATTGGTGTTGAATCTAAAAAAGTGGTTCTCATGTTGCATCCTCTGGTTGCATTTCATGCCACTAAATTAATACCTTTTTGAGTGAAGTTGGCATGTGTGCCTATCCAAGATTGCCTCTGAGTCAAGAAGGATGGATCCTTCATTATCAAGTTCTCATAAAATAGTCTGCACTCTAATGTTTGTGCCAAGAACTTTCTTCAGACAAGAGACATGAAATATTGGATGAACTCAAGAATAAAGTGGGAGATATAACTTATAAGAAACCAACCCAATATTCTAGAGAACCTTATATGGCCCATAGAACTTGGGATACATCTTATTACACCCTTTGAGTTTTAGGGAGGATTACTTATATGGCTACAGGCGAATAAAAACCATATCACCTACTTGAAAGGTGTGCTCAAAATGGTGCTAATCAACATGTTGTTTCATTCTATTTTTTACCATATGAAGATTAGCCCATAGGGTGCTAAGGATCTGATCTTAGGTGCGGAGAAATATGTCAATCACTTGAACTAGTGAACTACTAGGTATGTATAGAAGAGTACTAGTAGTGTTTGAACATAGACTAATTCATAGCAAGTCATTTTATTTAAAGTGTGGTAGGAGGTATTATACCACCTTTCAACAAGAGGAAGCCACTTTTCCCACTGGTGTTGTTATTTTGAGGTGAAGTAATGAAGGAAAGTTTTCAAGCATTTATTGGCAATTTCAGTCTAGCCATTCATTTATGGATGATACCCAGAACTCATCTTCAATTGGGTGTTGGTGAGTCAAAATAATTATATCCAAATATGGTTTGTGAAGGTTGCATCATGATCTAAGACAATAGAAGAAGGAATTCCATGAAGATAAAAAATTTGGTCTAAGAAAATTTATGTGACTATGGAGGTGGTATAGGGATGGCTGAGGGCTCAAAAATGACTATTTGGAGAGGCGATCAACCACAACCAAGATCAATATTTTCCCTCTATATTTAGGGATCCCCTTAATTAAATACATACAAATCTATGTCCAAATCCTGGTAGGGATGGGCAAGGGTTTGAGCAACCTAGAAATGAGTATGGTTCCACCCTTATTGCATTGGCATGTATCACATTTAGCCACCATCTGTTTAAATTCCTTTTTCATTCCCTTCCAAAAGAATTTACAGTGTGCCCACTCATAATTTTTGAGAAACCCTAAGTTCCCTATAGATAGAGAAGCATGGATTTTATATAATATAGCCTACTAAAGATTTATGCTCTGGGGAAGCACCAGATGACCCTTATATCATAGAGAAGCACAATACCAAGAATAATATGGTATTACAAACGGGTTAGTGACCAACTATTGAATTATTTAAAATAATGAGAATTCATTATCATACCCTTATTATACAATGTCTAATAAATTCATAATAGGCATGAAAATAGCTGAAAGGGAATCTTAGTTTATAAATGTGCAAGAGACAGAGCATCAACCATAATATTATCCTTACCCTTCTTTTGATAAGTGATCTCATAGTCATATAAGTAGAGTACCCATGAGTCTTCTAACTCATTTCTATTATCACTCTTGATGATGCATAGGGTAGACATAGCTTACCTATTATTCTAAGAAATATTTTTAGACTCTAGTGATCAATTTTGAGTGTCTGATGCAAAAAACTGATTCCCTAGAAGGTATGGCTGCCACTTCTGTACTACATCAAAGAGAACCAAAATGCAAAATGGTCACCATTTCCTTCTCATAAGTAGAGTACTAAATTCTTGCCAAAAAAGGATTTTTTGGTAAAAGTGCAAAATGTGGTGTCCTTCTTGGAGGAGAACATGAAGGATTTGAATATAGTGGTACTTTAGCTATGAAAAGGGAAATCCCACTAGTCAAAGACACCTACATACCACTATAGAATGGTTTGTAGATCCATTGATGGTTACATTTGAATGGAAAGGAGCTGGGCAATGACATTATGTGAATTTTTCTTAAGATATTTTCCATGCAATGTGAAATTATGATGCTAAGAGACCCCAATTATAACCCTTTTAATGTGTGTTTTTTCCCATTATCTAAAAAATGCATCCAAAGTTTATCGCATAAAGGTCTTGGTAAAATCTTGCATAGCTAGAATAGGGGTAGTGCTCCCATTGGCAATCATGCAACGATGGATAAAATAATCAACTCATTTAGTGATCCAAGGGTTAATGAAGTTATAAGTGTTACTTGAATCAATGAGTATTGTGAGAGGGAGCTTCTTAAAGTAACCTTTAACCTGCATGGTTTATGGGATGGTGATGCCTACTAAGGTATGGAGAGAGATCTTTAGTTGATATTTTTGAGAATTAGGTTCCACAATCGATGGAGCTTCTTCTAGATTATCTGTTATATCTTAAGCATCTTTGAAAACTTTAGTTTTGGGTGGAGAATCCACATCTCTTAGGTAGATATTTTGATCTACACATCAATTTCCCTAAGTGAATTTGTCATCATAATTATAACATAGTCTTTTTTCTCTATGGGCTCACATCTCTACTCCATTCAAATGCTTGATAGGAGTGATTTTGGGGTTGGAATTATTTGATATCATTATGGAGTTGTATTTTTGATTAGAGAAAAATTGGATTTGAATCATTTTTGAGCTATAATCTTGTCCTCTAATAACTTAGCCAATCCCAAGGCTTTCATCATTGTGTTGGGATAGAAAATTTTGACCTTTGAGTGAATTGCATCTTTTAGTCCACTAACAAAGAAACTCCTAAATAATTCATCAGATAATCCATCTATGTGATAGCCTAGTTTTCCAAATTCTATTTGATATTCTCTCAAGATTCCTATTTAGAAAATTTTAGTGAGTGATCTAGTGAATTCATCAAAAGCACTAGGTCGAAACCATTATAAAATGAGGGTACAAAAATTAGTCCATGCGGGCTCATCATGAGCCTTGGTATACCAATGATACCATTGAAGGGCCTCATGTTCCAAGTGAAAGGATAAAAGTGGGACCTTGTTGGCATCACAATTATTATGTGAACTAAAATATTGTTTTACCTAATAAATCCATCTAGTTAGATATGCACCATTGAATTGAGGGAAATTAAGCTTTGACCCATGAAAATTACTAGAATAAGAAAACCCAATGTCTAAAGAGGACTCTGGATGTTGTCTATTGTTCATGGTGGTATGTTGAATACTAAGGCCAATAATTTTTTCATCAAAATCTTTGATGTGGGTCTTGAGGGAAACAATTTCATCCTCCATGTTTTTTGCTCCTCTTCAGGTTGCTATCATGACTAGAATAAGACTTTTTTTTTGGAATGGGTAGGAAAACTAGAGTTAATATATGTTTAGTAAGGTAATTTTTTAATTTGAGAAAAATATAATGGGTAAAGGTACTTTTACTAATTTTCTTGCAGAGAGGGAGTATGATTAATGAAGGCAAGGATAATTTCAAGAGTGAAAATAAAAAAACTAGAAAATTTATCAACGAGAGTTAGAGGAGTAGAATAGGGAGATAAAAATTGTGGAAAATTTTAGAGGCAAATGGAAAAAAATAGATGGCAAAACCCAAAAAATGGGTAAATTGATATTTGTGAGAATTAGGAGTGGAATCAAGATAAGGAACCTCAAAGAAGAAAATGTGGCAAATGGAATTTTAAGTGTCTGAATAAAATTTTAGGATCAATAGGGCTACAGATAGAAAGATATGGTAAAAAAATGAAAATAAAATATTTTTCTGTTTTTATTTATGGTTTCTAGTTATTGTGTTCTATAAGACAATTCTACTAGGAATATGTTGAAACTGATATGGCAAGCCTATAGATTTGATATGGTAGATTTATGATACTCTATTGGTAGTATGCTAAAACTGGTATGGCAAGTCTACTGATACTTTGCTAAAGATAATATGGTAGTTTTATGATACATTGTTAGTGATATGTTAAAAATGGTATGGCAAGTTTGAAGATCTAATATGGTAAGTTTTCTAATACTCCACAGTAATATTCTAAAATTGAAAGAAATGGGGCCCAAGATTCAATGGCTACCAAGGGTTTAAGGATATCACTCTAGCCACCAATTCCATCTAAGTGAGTACCTCTCTCCAAAAAGTTTTTGGCCATAGATTTACCTCTTAGAGATAACTCTTAGTTTTCTTCATAGATGGGAACTACTTAATTGGGAAGGTGCCATTGCCCATTTCATTGGTAGGTCCTCTCAATGGGATAGCTACTTTAGGGTTCCTATGTTACTCCTCATAATGAGTTTTAGAAATTTCACCCAAACACTTCCCATAGTTATGCGATCAGGTTTTTACCCTAATCTAAAATAGATTATTATGATACAGATAATTACTTAAATTAATTATATAATATAAAAAAGTTAAGACTTTTTTTTAAAATTATTTAAATAGATTATGCATCAGAACAATGTTAAGACTTTTTGAAGGAAAAAAAATTGGCCCTAGAAAGGGCTCTGATACCAGATGAGAGGATCCTCCTACAACAAATTAATGATAATGCATGATATAATAGATTTATATAATTAACAAAAGTGACAAAATTATTATACTAATCATAGGCCACTTTGAGGGGGCAACCTCCTTTGATAAAACTCAATACAATTTATTCATGGATGCCTCTATTGGTCTCAACACTTACTTATATACTAAGTGTAATCTAAGCAAATACTACTTCCCATGAATGTGGGATAGAACAAAATTATCATAGGATGACTTATAAAGCATATGCATCCATAACACCTAATATACTAACAAAGTAAAGAGAAGGGGTCACATAGGTTCCTAACAAAAACCCATGTGATCTTATAAGAAGGATTGTCACCAAAATCTTCATAATTACAACTTAGAAGTAAGAGCAATTTGAGAAGAAGAGAGAGAGAGCTATAAGTTTCCAGTGTGGAAAATATGAGATGAAGGGTTATTTTATAGAGTAAGAGGAAAATAGTGGGAGTTACAAGGAATCCCATTATTACCTTACAATCCTCCTTTGTGTGTGCCACATGTGGCCTATTCCCTTAGAGTGAAGAGAAGTGTATGCCAAGTGGGTAAAGAGGTTACTTGTGAAAGTAACCCCCAAATCCTAAAGGAGAAAAAAGATGTGATTGACATCTCATTGAATCCAAATTTATGTGAACTTATAATTCACATAAATAAGAATTTTTCACACATAAAGGAAACTTAGGATAATATTAATATCTTAAATAAAGTGTAATTATAACAAATGAGAATCATCATGGCTATAATAAATCAACTTTATGGTTTTCTTAGCATTTCTTATGTCTAGGATATACATGTTCCACTATTGGACATCACTATGAGCTAAAAAAAATTAATGTTTTAGGGTAAATGATTAGTTTTAGTTTGATTTATCACATTAATAACCTAGGTAAGTTACTTGTGTCATAGACACCATAGTCCATTCATCCTTCACAAAACCATGGGAGCCTTCCATAGAGTACCACACAAATATAATTTATGATGAGTTTAATATCCTTCATGTACACAAGTTTATAAGTCAAATTAAGAGGTTAAAAAATACCTTCTACCCCATGGTATATTAGGTCATTTATGGTTAAAATATGCCTAAATTGTTAGATCATATAAAGATAAATTTCAATAAAATAGGTGACTAATTATTCTATCCAAAGTGCATGTTAATCAAGATAGAGGGAACCATAGTGTATCCTTTTTATTTACCATGACTTATCACATTCAAAGTGTCAAAGCAATAAATTACTACATAATTGGAAAATAATGTAGATGTTCAGTTGAGGAATGCTAGATAGGGAGCCCTACATCTGACCCCCCAATATTGGCCTATTTAATATAGAAGATGGGAATACCTTATTTATGTGTGAAAGGTTACAATTAAATATGCCCTAAAGGTGGCACCTTTCAAGTATTGGTACCCAAGGAATATTGTCAAGGAACACCTAAATAATATGAGAAAAAGGTCAAAATTCCTTATGGGCATCAAACATATAACCATTATTTCATGTTAATGAATTCTTAAGATGATAGATAAGTTGTGATTAAAATAAAAAGTGTATGCATGTCAATGATAGTAGCTTAGAAGTTCCAATATGATCCTACAATCATGCAGGAAGATACCAAGAGGATAAATAGAGAACAATGGACCTCAACACAATTTCATGGGTCTCCTTCTCAGACTGAAGTAGAAAGGGAAGATGATGAAGATGAAGAGGAAAATCCATCTAGGAATAAGATCCTCAAAGTCTAACAAATATTTCCTAAGCTTTCTCCATGCCTTTGAATGTTGTTACTTTACCTTCACTTGTTGCTAACACAAAAAGGTCAACAATCCCTAGTAGATTTACATGCCTACTCTCTTTCACCCTTGTATCCACTTGACAAAGTAAAATAATTAAGTCTCCCTTAATTTTTGTCTCAATTTCATATTGTACCTTTCTCACAAACTTTTGTATCATCACAACCAACACCTTCACCCATGAATACATCCATTTCCACCTCACTTCCACTTCCAATCTCACGCCCCCTTCATCTTCCATTCCACCAACTTTTGGACCTTATATTATTCCTCCTCAACCTCCAAGGACCTATCAAAGTAAACCAAGGACCCATATTGTGTCTCCTAAGGTCACAAAAGAATAAAAATGCCTTTTGAAGACTTATTTTTTAAATGAGCACCCCTGTTTGTAGAGTTTAAAGGAGGAGTGAAGAGAAACTAAACAATAAGGAGGAAAGGTGCATTCATGGTTATATCTCGTAAAAATTGAAGATGATAATGACGAAGAGGAATTTTTCTCTAAAATAGAAAATGAACTAGATGAGATAGAGTCTTTTAATGAAATAATAGAGGAAGACAAAGAGGAAAAAACTAAAGTTGAGGAGATAAAGATAGGTGGAGATTTTGAGGATGTTAAGTAGGGAAACATTGAATCAATGGAAATTGAGTTTCTATCAATAAAAGAAAGAGATGCATAAAATGAGGCAAAATTTGAGTAATAAGTCCCATCTCAAGGATCATTATCAACTTCACCACCTAACCCTCCATCTCTTGCTACTTCAGTAGCAAATACAGTGGTAGATGTTACCCCAACTTCCTCTCAAACTATGAGTTTTCAAGTCTTAGATTCTTTGGTTACTTATTTTATTTCTACCACTAAAATAGGTGTTTCCCATTCTTTGCATTCTTTGACCCATTGAATGATTCCCAGGCATCTAAAATGCTAGTTTTACCTACGCCATCCCTAGTTCATGTCATTTGGGCTTTTCCTCCTATTTGTCTACCCACTATGGACTCTTTTATATATACCATTTATAATGGATTTGATCATACATAAATTACAATTTATATGCAAAATTTGCTTAGTACATTATTAAATTACTCATTTTTAATTTAGACTAACCCATAACCTATAAAGCCTAGGAAATAAACATATTTTTAAAATCTAGTGGTTACTTCCATTTTTTATACCCATGCTACACCTATTAGGATATCTACATAAGTGGGTATTCCAATTTCAATCCATAAATCATAGGGAAATATAAAATATATCATTGGTATACAAGCCCTGAATAAGGTCACTAGGTAGAGGAAAGTCATTCCATCCTTATTTAAATTGATTACACTACCCTAGGAAACCCAACATGCCATGATTTTAATGTGTCCCCGAGGGAAATCTTTGTATTCCATTCCTACATCCATAAATCAAATAGAGTAACAATCTATGGTGT
Organism: Torreya grandis; assembly: GCA_037957365.1. Lineage (NCBI taxonomy): Eukaryota > Viridiplantae > Streptophyta > Pinopsida > Cupressales > Taxaceae > Torreya > Torreya grandis. Next base: position 1,441,778 of record JARHVA010004579.1, on the reverse strand, counting down.
AAGTCCCCTCATAAATTCAAAGGTTGTAATAAAAGGAAGTAGATAGGCATGATTTAATAGTCATCAAGCAACTAACCATAGGCTTTCATTTTGATAGGCAAATAAACACATTGAGAAAGGTAAAGAGGAAAACTATGGTGGTAGAGGATGAAATATAAAATTAAAATAGAGAGAGGACATTTTATCTCTAACTAAGAATAGAAAGCTCAACCACATGGATATATATGAATATAGGTAGGATACATATAATTTTGTAGATACCATTAGAGGGGTAATAACGTAGATTTTTAGGAGCTATGATCAATCAAGACAAAAAAATGTAGTAGGAAAATATTGTTCAAGATTCTATAATAATTGTAGATAATGTTCAAAGTGTATCAAAGATGTTATATGACATTATTTATGTAATAAGGTCTTCAAAGGCTAAATCTTAGCCTAAATGGGGAGATGTTTCCAAATTGTATGATAATATGAAATATATAGAGGGTATACTTAAGTTTTTAGGGAAAAACACCCATTTAAATTTAATAATTATACCATAAGTTGCATGGGTGTAAATTCATGTGGTTGTCAAGAGGGATAACATAATTGATTGGTATTGAGGGAAGTGAAACTTACTAAAATAATTCATAGTCAAAAAGCAAGGGCCATATCTATTTTTAAGGACATGAGAGTGGCAAGTGTAAATGCTCTTCTCAAGTAGATGGTTATCAATCCTTTTTTTGAGAGTCTATTTAAATTTGTAAATGATATCTTCTAAGACAAAATTGAAGGAAATATTTATAAGACCAATTATGAGATCATGTAATTGATTGATTTTAGTAAGGGGAGGGTCATTAGAGCTAATACTTTATATGTATAAGTCAAGGACATAATGGTTCTACATAAAAACATTAATGGATAAGATCCCACTATTATTAAAGAGGCCTCTTCTTGATTTTGAAACCTTTAATATTGATTTCCAAGCAAGTAAAACCTTATATTTTCAAATATAAGTAGCAAATCAATCAAATTTTGATATAACCAACCCATTATCACCTTCACAAGTTACACAATATCAGCCCCCAAAGTATACATTAGTGCAAACTCAAACTAGGCTTGATTACGTGCCAATCCCCACTTTTGTTGTAATGATGATAAAAACCATTTCAATTAGTTTTGTTTCTACCATAATTCATTCATTTGCTCCAATTATTATGATGGTGCCACTAGTGCCATTATTCACCCTAGTCACAAATCTAGTTACAACTACAGTAGTGGTAACTCAGGCTTCTGTTGCACATGCTCCATCTTTAGGCAATGCCATATTATCATTATAGTTTATTTTAAGTCTGGTCACATGTTTGAATTATATCTTAATTTTATTTCTTATATTTGAGAGTTATATAGATCAAGACTATTTATATTATATACATGCATTTCATGCATGAATTTTGACACAATCTATTTTTAGATAATGTAATTTTAGACTTAGCTTGAGAGATGAGGCATCCTCATCCCAAGCCTATATATACTTGCATCTTACCAATTCCAAAAAGAAGATAATTTTATCTATTGAGATAAATAAGAAATTTTGAGGATTATTTTACAACTTATCTTGATGTGCAAATCTTGTTCTTCTCCAAATTTGTGAGTCTTTAAAGAGGTTTCATCATTCTAGTATCTTAGTCTTTGGGTTGCACATGACTGTTATTTTTAGTAAAATTATTCATATGGTGTAGTAGCTAATTTGAATATTATGTGTAGTGATCATAATCTCCCTTTCTATATGTATAATTATAATCTCACAAATACAACAACCTATGATTATGTGCACTAAATTTCATTGTATTCATGTTTCCTTATACTCTTAACCTCACTATTTATGTGTTAACAATGGCTTGCAACAAACATCAATTATTTGATTACTTATCCAAACCTTAGTTCATGATCTGGATTAAAAAGGTTTCATCTTATCTAATTTCACAAAGCCTTATTTCTTGCCCTACCCTTATTTCTTTATTTTTTAGTCTTGTTTTGATCTTTCCCACCTTAGGTTAGGCTCAACATATATTTATCTATCTCAAGTAGGTCGAGAATCATGTCATACCTAAACCATCTAAGGTAAATAATTGATATGTTGACTACTATTCCACCACCATTTTTTTTAAATAACCCAATACCCTACAACTTGTGCCTTGGAGTGAATATTTTGTCATCAATCCTAAAACATTAGAGGCTGCCTCTTACAATTCCCTAAATTTCATAAAACCCACATCAACACATTTTTCAAGCATTCATAATAAAAATTTCTACCTTCATTCATTACATTTATATGATCTTCTCCATAGGGAGAACTAAATAGGCCTAAGGTCCACATGAACTATCTAGGCAACACTAAGTCAATAAGGGTTTTTTTTAGGATAGCTTAACCATATCTCACTACTCCACTTTCTTACCATTTTGCATTTGATCTTTTTTGTTCCATATGTAAGATAGGTTTTTATCTCTTACAAGTTATCTAAAAGTCAAATCATAGAGAACACATAAATAATTGACCTATAGATAGAGGTAAATAACCTCACAATTTTAGATTCAATTTATATTAAATATAGATAGAGTTGTAGTATAGGACAATAATGCATTGTGATCTTGTCGAGTTACTGAGCACTTGTCCTAGTATATAATGAAGCAATTTTTTTAATTAACATTGTGTTTTCAGGTCATGTTAAGAATTTTTACACAACCATAGTTAGTATAAGTATAATACACTTTGAAAGGACATATCTCCAACCCTAACCTTAATTTCTATATTTAACAATCTACAAATTTTATATATCACTATATTATACAATAGGATGCCTTACTTATCTCTCTTAGTTCAAATTTCAAATTTGTATTACTTTAGAGCTAATTAAATGATTTTATTAATTCTAAGGGTAAACATAGTGTAAATAAGCCTCTATCTTGAAATTTCCAAGTGGTAGATAAGTGACTTTAATGTGCCTTTATAAGAATTCAAAAGGGTAAACCACACACTAAGAATCCTAAAAACATGGAAGGCAAGAGGAGGGAAGGTTTAGTTTCAAATTTTTACTATTAGAACTTAAAATAAGAAATGTCTTATAGGAATAGGAATTCCTAAAACTATTGTACCTATTTCAATTTGTTTGTCCCTTAGGAAAATGTGTGAAGTGTTGGCTTTGGGTTTGGATATACATATGCTTAAGGGTATTTTTAAAATTAGAATACTTCTATAGGTGATTGATAATGGTTTGGAATAAAAAGAGGTACTCTTAGGTTCTTAAGATAGTGTAAAGTGGAAAAATAGGTACTGATTAAGTGCATAAGTTAATTAATATTCAAAAGGGCCAATACCAACATGATCAAGTATTTGTGGACCATTAGATTACTATAATAATAGAATTACCATGATCAAGGATGGAACAAACATCAGTTAGAAAATTCATGAAAGCTAGGCCAAACATAGACTCTTTCAAATCCTGGGAAAAATAAAAATCGTACACAAAAGGACATATGGAGATCCTGGTAATGCTTAATGAATTTTGCTTGATTAGGTTCAACAACCCTAAATAGAGTGTCAATATTCTTTTAGGGGGGGCCATGGTTCTTTGGAAAATCTAGATTTTTTCTCAAGAAATAATAACTAGGGTTCGACCCTGAGAAGGAGAACATTAACCTAAATGCCCATATGGGTTACATTACTAGGACTCTCAATCAATTTTTGGGAGGAGGATCTATTTATGAGCATAACCAAATATTTTGGGTACCTCATAGCTCTAGATTTGGTGACCAAGGTAAGATCCAAACTTGTTTATGCCAAGTTTTGCATAAACATAGTTTTAAACCAAGAACTACTGAAATCAATCATGTTACACACTCCTTTTGGAGTAAGAGCATAAAAAATAGAGTTATAAAAATATACCATGTTGTGTGATAAATGTCACAAATTGGGGCATTCATCAAAGGTGTGTTTTATGCACCCTAACTTAGTATCATGGTAAAGAAAGGGAGGATTCTCCTTCAAAAAATATACTAAGACTCAAGCCTCAATCCTGGATCCATCAGCTCCCCCTAAATTAGACATAACTAGCTCTATTTCACAATAGGAGGAAGGAGATAAGGTATATTTAGAAGGGACTAAAAAGGATGTCTCATAATCTAACCATACACCAAAAATAGGAGATAAAACACTAACATATAAAAGAGTAAAATATAATCTTTTAGAAAAATTCTCTTTGATAAAAATATTGAAGCAGCTAGAGAAGAAAGAGTTAGATTTGGAGACATATAAAGTCTTACATCAAATAAATATCATGGAAATGTAAGGAACTTAGTACACAAATATTCAAACCCAAAAAAAATTTCAAATATTAGAAAAAGAGGTAGAAGTGAAAGGTTTGGTTGATAAAGAGATAGGATCCAAAGGACTCTCACATAATAATGATTCTGCATTGGCTTTGAACAGTGAGGAAAATAGGGATACATAATAAGAAATTATTAAGCCTAAAACACTACAAAGGAAAAAGTGGTGTCATCGATGGTTATAAGAAGAGGTTCTAAGGGCCCATATTTCAAAACTCTTCCTAAATTAGGTAAATCATCTAAAAGGGATAATTTTATCAAGCATACTCAAGAAGACATAGCAGATGTATTGTAAAAAACCCTAAATTTTAAAGGAGGTTTATCTTCTCCCAACTATTAATTATGTTGATTATTTCTTATAATATCAAAGGGATGCATAGTAAAGGTAAGTAGAAACTTTTTAGGGATTTTAGAAATACTAATAAAGATGTTGTTTTGGCCATTCAAGAATCAAAGATAGAGGAAAATTACTTTTTTAACCATAAAAAATGTATTAGAGTGAATCTAAAGTGGTTTGCATCAGCACTTCAAGATCTTTATGAGTTTTGATAACTTTTTGGGATCCTAAATTTCTAATGGGTGAACCCATCCTCAAGACTCGGCACCATGTAGTAGTTCTATTTACTGATTGTATTGATAACAAGTAGTGGATTTTTTCTAATGTATGTGATCCTAATATAAAGGTTGCATGTAGAAAAAAGTGGGAAGATATTATATCTTTTAGAATCAATTGAAAATATATCCCTTGTATTCCAATGGGAGGTTTTAATTCTCCTCTTCATCCAAGAGATAAAAAAAGGTAATATGTTATGTATGGATAATATGGATGATTTTTATTCTTTGGTTGCTAATATAGGTTTGATGGATTTAAAACTTAGGGGATCTAAATACACATGGATATATCATGGGCTTGGTGTTAATCTTATCCAATGCAGATTATATAGTCTTTCTCTTTAGAGTGACTTCAACTCAAAGATTTATCTCTTAAAACATTGCCAAAAATTGGTTTGAATCATTCTACATTAAAATTTAATATTTCATATCAGAAGGACAAAGAAAATAAGTATCCATTCCATATGAATCATATATGGTTCACGTACCTTGACATATAGGAGATAATTTTGGAGTGGTAGACAAAGAATGGCAGTGGTTTGACTATGTTCAATATTGTTGAGAATTTTAAAAAGGTAAAAATCAAAATCAAACAATGAAACAAATAGGTGTTTGGAAATGTTCATTTGCAAAAAAAGCTCTTAAAGTTTATCTTTTGAAGATAGAAGAGGAAATTGAAGAGAAAGGATATAAATTAGAGATTCATAATAGATAAAAATAATTATTATTTAATTATCATACTATTGTTGTTAGGAAACAAACTTTTTGGAGGCAACAATCTAGAAACATTTAGCTTAAGGAGGGTGACAGAAACACCTAGTTTTTTCATTTGTCTACCTTAAAGCACATGAACATAATGTCATTAAAGATATAATCAATAATGATGGTCATTTGGCCTTTGATGCTGATGAGATTAAACATGCAAGTGTTTTATTTAATAAAAATTTGTACAGAAATTATTTCAAGAAGAATATTGGTTGTGAACAAGAATTTTTATATGAGATTCCTAGATTGATTAACTAAGAGGATAATGATATGATTATAGCTATTAACATAAATGAGGATCTAAAATTTTTGATATCTAGGATGAATATGGATAAGGCTCTAGGACTACATGGAATACCAATAGCTTTTTTAAAAAAATTTAGAGACATAATTGGGGATGAGGTGGTTTCAACAGTAAATAAATTCCTAGAAACTAGGTAGCTACTTATAGATTTCAATCACACTTTTTTAGTGCTTACACCTAAGAAGGAATGGGATGTTAATTTTTTATATTTCCATCTTACTAGCCTATCTAATTATTTGTATAACATTATTATGAAGCTTATAGCTCTAAGGATGCAAATAAGCATGGAAGAAATTATCCAATCTCAGCAAGGAGGTTTTGTTTTGGGCAGATAAATCTTAGATGGAATGATTATGGTTCATGAAGCCATACACTCTATTAAAAAAAGGCAAAGGAAAGCTATGGTACTTAAACTGAATATGGCCAAGGAGTAAGATAGACTAGACTGGAGTTTTCTAGATAGATTTATGGCAAAATTTGGTTTTAGTGATAAATTTAGGAAAATTATTATAACATGTATAACCACTTGGATTTTTTTTGATGCAGGGACATCAAGCACATTGTACAAAGTAATCATTCTTTAGTTGATTGTGTTTTCTTAGTATGTCTCAAAAGGCATTGGGGTCATTAGGCTAGTCCATTAGTGATTTTTTTATCCCTTTTGGTTTTTCCTGTCAAAAGAGGCATTTGAAAATTTGAATTTGAAAAAGTGTGTTTAGGGGCATGTTAGTGTGTGTCAAGTTATTGGTAAGGTCAAATAGTGAGTATAAGTGTGTTAGATAAATGTCTTTCGGAACATATAAATAGTAAAGTGGTATAAACCTAAAAATGTGTACTTTAAACCCTTTTTTAGGATGGTTGTTAATGGGGTACTTACACAAAAGAAGTGGTTTCTTATTTATAACAGTTTTTTATTTTGATATAGAGTTAGAACCTCATAAGAGAGGATTTGGTAGGAATTATGAGGTTATTTAATAGGTTTTAGAAAGATAGAGGTACATAGGGATTGAATGTCTAATAAATATGGTGGAAAACTTTTATACCCTATTCACGGAGATAATAATGACCCTGTATATATGTTGAATCAATAAAAGCATTAAATATTTAAGGTATTGAATATGTATCTTATGTGCTAATAATGTCAGATAAATATAATTATATGTTATTAAAGTCTTAAGATTTTTAGAATAGCATGATATTATTGGAAAGCTGGCATAGTAAAAGGTTTATGATCAAAATCCTATTAGTGTTCATTGAGTATACAATCTAATGGAGAGAGAAATTTACAAATCAATATGTTTAGCAAGGGAATGTGGTTTTAGGAATTATTTCCTCAAGATAATAGTGTGAGTAACCTTTATGGTATATAAATTCTTATTTATTTTGATAATGAACAAGATTTATGACTGCAACTTGTATAAACACCCTATTTTTATGACACAGTCATGAAAGAACCTTGTTAAATGTTTTAAGTAGAAATGGTTTGGAATCACATTCAAGATTAATTTGCATTTATGGAAGTTTTATTATGATGATTAGTCATTAAAATATTAGAAAAGGGCTCTAAATTTTCTTAAGAATCAATTGGACCCTTTATCATAACCCTAGGGTCTATGTGCAGGGTTGCATCCCTTAAGACAAAGCAAAGTGGAATAACCTTGTTGAGAAGTCAATCCAATGTCTTGAAGTTGAAAAAGCAGAGATTATAGGTTCTTGGTGAACTATTAGGATTTTTTTAATTTGTTTGAAAATGTGAGGAGTGGGGTTATTTTTCAAAGCTAAGTCTTGTAAGTACCCTATCAATAATAAGTAAGATACTATCACAGTGAAGAAATGTAGTAAATTGAAGGTTGGTTGAGACATATTATTGATTTGAGAGGTTTCATGAAATTAGGGTATCCCTATTCGTAACATTTTAGATAATTTTAAGGATCAAGTAAGATTACTTGATTTTAAACCCCTATTGAAAGATTAGACAGTGGAGATAAAGATCATCAAAAATCTATGAAGTTGTGTATTGGATGAATCCAATCACTATTCATGACAAAATAAAAATTAACTAAGTTAAAATGGTGTATTTAATACCTCAATCAGATCATTTGGTGGATTGAAAACCAATATGGAATCAAGAAACACATTCAGAACCCTCTTGGGTTATACTATCTACATAAAAACCCTAATTTAGGGTAGTGAGGTAAAAAGAGGAATATTTAACATGATAACAGTTGATGTTTTTTTAAAATTGGTATTCTAATATGTCATGGTGTGAATAAAATTACTTACAAGGTTTTGGATTTGTATTATAACTTTATGTATGTAAATTTATGACTGTGTTGAAAACAGACCTAGTGAGGCCTATTATAGGGTTAATTATGAAGAGAATGTGCTAGAAAGGATATCTACCAAAGGATTTGATGCATGAAAATATGTGGAGAGCTAAATCTCAATATAGGGTGTTAGATAACACTTTTGGATTCTCAGGTTTGTATGGTATTTGTCTGTACTAAGAGAGTTTCTCCAAAAAAAGGCTACAAGAGGAGAGTTGAGATAGAAGGTGCTATGTACCTAGGGATATGATATATGGGTTGATGGAGATGCCAACATGTGGCACATGTCGGCATCTCCATCAACCCATATATCATATCCTTAGGTACATAGCACTTTATCTTTATTCTCAAAAAGGTAGTTTCTAATTTGAGCATGTTTTTATTCTTACTTAGGCAAATCATTGGTCTTAAGGTGATACTCGATTTGGTCAATGAGGCTGTGAGTATAATTATCATGGATCTCTATGTGTTCATCTTGGTTTTAAAAATGGAAGGGATCTCTACCAAAAGGAATTTCTATTTCAAGATTTGGATTTCTTCTAAATATTTTTCTTAGTGGTAGGTGTCATAGTGCAAATGTGATCTGGAAATCCAAGTTTTAAAAACCTTTACAGTCTGCTTGGATCAAATTTAAACTAAAACATAATATTTTAATTTCCAATTTCCCTTTTTAATAAATCCAAAAATTAAATTATAAAATTTTGGTAATTTTAATAAAAGAAATTGAAAGGATTTCTAATCGTAGAGAGGAAATTAAAAAACAAAATATAACACAGAAGATTGTTTACGAGGTTCACCAAATAGCTACGTCTCCGGGGCCACTCTATGAGTGTTATGATCTTATTTAAACTCTTTGAGACTAATTACAAGAAAATCCCTCTGAGTGAATAATTATTTATGTACTAGATATCTATCTGTGCAATAAAATAAACCTCCTAGAGGTTATGTTGCCTCTATATTTAGATATCTCTGTCTGTAATTTTCTCTGTGCAAATCTATTGCTTCTCTACCCAAAATCCTGTTACTGCCTCCTATAAAATAACCTTGCAGTTATATCTATATTTTTCAACAATAGTGTTAGTTGAGCAATAATAAATTTCCCTAGGGTACTAACAATTTCTCCGAATTGAGATTTTTCCCATTTCAACATCATGGCATTAGCTCTCTTAGATTTTCTACTACCTGTATTCAGTTTTGCTCTACAACTGATCAAAACCAAAATCCCAAAATAGAATTCAACAGTAGAAGTCTATGCATGTCGTTGAGTGTGGATAATGGCATAGGAGTAGTGGCAACATTGATCTAATCCATTGAATAATTAAAATTCCCCATATAAATGAATAATTAATAGCCAAAATGATGAATGGTTCTACGCCATATTATCACCCAAGATCTTTGTTGTGTAAACCAAAATTCTAAGATCAAAAATAAAGAAATACCATAAACAAAATTGATAATTCTTGATTAATTTAAGATTTCCCAAAATTTGTAATTCTTGATTAAATCAAGATTTCCACGTAACACTCATATAATTCTTGATAAGTCTTTGTTAAAAGTCAAGATCAAAAATCAAGAAATACCTTAAGACTCGGTAAAGATTCTAGTGCATCACCAAGAACTTCAGTTTAATAACATGCAATGCTTTAATTAAATTGCCATGCTTATTCTTTCAGAGTCAATGCCATCCAAAAATAAAGGAAACCTTTCTTGGATAAAGATCAACGTCCTTTCTTTTAAATGCCACCTTTGAAATATAATGTCATTTAAAGACTAAACTTAAAGACTCGTGTTATTTAACATTTGTCCTCATTAAACTTCTTTTTTAACAAAAACTTTAATTGCATGTAATTTCTTTTTGAAATCTTTAATATGCATGTTTTTTAAAGAAGAGGGAAAGGGTACCGATTTTTGTTTTTTATTTCTTTTTTCAAAGGGAATAAATATCAAATTAAAAAATATATTAAAATAGATTTATTAATTTCTAATAAACATATTAAAATATATAAATATTTTAATAAAAATATATAAATTAATAAATAATAAATATATTAAAATATTTTCTATTAGTAGCAATTTTTCAAAATTAATTATAAATGTTTTGGGTGGAGGTGTGGCATTATTGCCCAGATAATGTCTCACCTACATTCACAATAACAATTAAATATTACTAATGATTGATTAGAATCTTCAATGGGAAATTCCTTGGATCGTTTCTCCCCACTGAGAGCTTTTGGACTTCCAAAAGATGGATTTAATTATCAACCAGATGAGGGTATTTTTCCCTCACTTTCCCGATTTCTATCTATTTTGTCTTATTTAAATGCATCCCTTTCAAACCCATATGAAGATATTCCATATCACCCCTTCATGTAGTTCTGGTTTTCCTATCAATAATAGCATCTTATTGTAACTCATTAAGAGACTCTAGAGCAAAATCATCAACATTAGGAACTTGAATACCCTCATCTTGATCCATGATCATAGGAGGTTCATACAATTTCAAGTTTTTCACATTAACCACTAAATAAGTTTGCATATAGGAAGGCAAATCCAATTAGAAAGCATTTGTACCAATCTTTTTCAAAATCTTGAAAGGACCATACCTGATTGGTTTTAATTTTCTGCCTTCACCTTTCAATCTTTCTTTACTGATGCGAAGCCAAGCTTGATCACCCACTTTGAATTGATGATCAACTCTGTGTTTGTCATGCCTAGCCTTATATTTATCTTGGCTCTTCTCCAACTATTCATAAACAACTTTTTGAATCATCTAAATCCTCTTAATGAACTTTTTAGCCTTCTCAGCATCACTATTTCCATCCCACACTGAGTTAGATTCATTTTGAAAAAAGAAGACCGAAGGAGACTTAGGCAAATAACCAAAACAAGTCTCAAAAGGAGACTTTAAAGTAGAAGAATGAAAAGCACAGTTATAAGAATGTTACATATAATATAAATCTTCATCCCATAATTTAGGATGTTCACCACAATACCCCCTGAGCAAATGTACCACTGTTCGGTTGACCACTTCTATTTGTCCTTCAGTGTGTGGACGAAAGGTTATATTTTTATTTAGCTTAGTATCCATCAAATCCCATAAATTTGACCAAAACTTGCCAACAAATTGAGCATCATGATCAGATATAATAAAAGTGGGTAACCCAAAATGGATCCAAACATTCTTGAAGAATAAGTGTGCAGTATCCTCACATGTAACCTGTTTAGTACAAGGAACCAAAATGTGTAGGAACCAAAATACACATTTTGCTGAATCTATCCACAACCACATATAGATAATCATGTTTTCTTTGTGACATAGGTAAACTTCCTAAAAAATACATAAAAAATACTTTCCCACAGATGGTTAAGAATAGGAAGAGGTGTATACAATCATAACTTCCAATTACTAGGTTTACTTGTAGAACAAAGAATGCAACTTTTAATATATTTAGATATATTTTTTGTCATACAGGACCAATAACAATATCTGTGTAACTGTGTAACTGTCTTACCAATGCCAAAATGACTAGAGAAAAGAGAAGTGTGTGCTTCTCTAATCATGTGAACTCTTTCATCTTATGGAATACATATTTTTCCAAGATGCTATAACATTTCACTATGCACATGATAATCAAATGCTTCTACTGATTTTCCATTCATCAAATCTTTATAGACATCCTTAAAATCAACATCTCTAACATATTGTTCCTTATTACTTCCATTAACAAAAGGACTATGTTGCAAAATAGTAGATACTAAAATAGAAGGTCTAGAAAGCATATCTACAACCTTATTATGTGTTCCCTTTTTGTACCTTATAACAAGATGAAATTGCTGCAAAAATCTCATCCATCGGAAGTGCCATGATTGTTGTAGCTTGGATTGTGATTGAAAGTATTGCAAAGCCTAATGATCTGTATGTATGATTGTCTCTTTGCCCATTTAATAGTGTTTCCACTTTTTCACACTCTGCACCAAAACATACAACTCTTTATCACAAGTAGGATAATTTTTAACTACACTTTTAAAGATTTTTGAATGAAAACACAGTAATTTTTTATTTTACATTAACACTGCCCCCATTGCATACTCACTAGCATCAATTTCTATTTCAAAATATTGATGTAAATCAATAAATGCAACAATTAGGGACATTCTTATCTTTTCTTTCAAAGTATTGAAAGCTTTTTCATGCTTTCTGGCCCATTAAAATACCTACTTAACACTTGTTAAAGCATGTAAAGGAGATGCAATATAAGAGAAGTTAGCAATAAAGTTTCTCCAGAATTGGACTACTCCAAAAAAACTCCTAACTTATGTTACATTATTAGGCCTTGGCCAATTTACCATGGCTTAAAATTTTGCAGGGTCTATTTTTAACGAGCCATTTCCTACAACATAGCCTAAGCAAACCAAAGATGTTTTTACAAATTTACATTTTGACATCTTTAGAAATAGTTTCTCCTTTTACAAAGTATCTAAGACTTTCATGATGTGTTTAAGATGATCTTCCCATGTATTACTAAAGATTAAAATGTCATCCAAGTACATAATGACAAAAGCATCAAGAAATAGTCTTAACACATCATTCATAACCTACATAAATGTGGCAAGTGAATTACAAAGCCCAAAAGGCATAACAAGCCACTCAAAAAGACCTTGCTTAGTTTTGAAAACAGTTTGCCAACTATCACCATCACTTGTTATTATTTGGTGATAACCACTTCTCAAATCTAACTTAGTAAAATAATTTACATTTTTCAATTAATCTACCAAATCATCAATACGAGGAAGAGGGTAGCAGTTTTTAATCGTGATTTTATTTAAAGCTTGGAAATCCATACACATTTGCCATATACCATCTTTCTTTGGTACCAAGACAATAGGCAAACCACATGGAGAGGTACTTGGATAAATGATTCCTTTCTCAAGTAACTCCATCACTTACTTCTTTATTTCTTCATTTACTACTGACAACCTATACATGCCAATATTAGGGAGAGAGTCATCCTATTGTAATTGAATATCATGTTGGATTTCCCTCTTAGGGGGTAAACCTTGTGGTTCTTGAAAAACACCATTGTAGTTAGAAATAATCTTTTCTATTTCAAATTGATGTTTAGGATCACAACTCTCTAAGGCCTTGGATTTTTCATTATCCTTGGCTTTCACAATCATGAGAACAAAACTTTTAATTAAGTTTACTGTTAGGTTGTGGAGCTAAAAGCTTCACTGATGCAGACATGGAGAAGGCCATTGGAGGAGTTACTAAAGTGTCACAGACACCGGTGTCGATCAGGCCAACCGACGTCGGCAGAAAGGAGACAGGAAGAAACTGACGTCGGTCAGTAGTCGGCCGACATCGACAGACCCTAGGCAGACAGGGACCGACGTCGGTCTTCTGTGTGGTTCGACTGCGAGTATATTACGGGCAGTTAGTTGACAAACCATGTGTTTGCATGTTGAGAGCTAATTTTAGACTGAGAGCTGCGGATCTAATTATTGTAATTAGGTGTCTAATTATTGTTTAGATGAGATCTATATATTAGACTCATGGTTGTATTGTAAACTTGTGCTAGAGAGTAAGAGAGCATTATTATAAGCTCCTTCTGTGTGTGAGGTAAGCAATGGTGTGTTCCTCCTAGTGCCACAGTACCAAGGTGGGTACTAGTTTGGAGAATCATCAGGGTTCTTCAGGAGTGTATGATCTTGGTCATCAAGTGAGCATGGCTTCTATAGGAGATCTATATGGTAAGTAAGATCATTGATATGCAGGTGTATGTGTGTGCAAGGTCAAGGTTCACAGGTGTGCAGAACCAGATTGATTTGCAGGTGTGCAAGATCAGAGAGAACAACAACACAACAGGGAGCAGAATCAGGGAGGATCTACTTGGAGTACAGTGTATACTCAGATAGAGCAAAGAAGAAGGCAAGGAAGATCCTTCCATAAGTAAGGTCTATTGAGGTGCAGGTTGTTGCAGGTTCAGGAGAGATCTACTTGGAGTGCGTGGAGCACTTGTGGAATGCGTGGAGCACAGGTATAAGGTGAACACCAACTCAGTGTTTGAGTTGGGTGTTGGGACCTAAGAGAGAGAGCTTTGAGGAGAGAATTACTGTTCACTTGAGGTGTGGGAAGCTTCTAAAGAGGTGGTGGAGAAGAAGTGGCATCTTCTTTATTGTATTCTTTTCTGTATGAGTATTAATACAAGTTATGTATTGTCTCTCATATCTTGTGTTATTTCTGGATTCTAGTTACTTGTTGATTCTGGTTATTTCTGCATATTAAGTTGCTTATATTTGGTAATCAATTGTGTGCTTCCGGTTATTCATATCCCAACACGTGGTATCAGAGCAAAGGTTGCAAGAAGCAGTTTTGTGTTTGGTTACAGGTCACTCTCAGGAGTTTCTGATTGAGTGGGAGTAGAGTAATGGTAGATCAAAGTAAGCTAAGAATGGAGGAGTTGAAAAGCACAGATGGTCACTTATGGTTCTATGGAAAGAAAGAGTAGGTAAAAGAAGATTGTTGGTTGGTAGCAGATCAGCATAAAGAAACTGAAGAAGCAGATGTTGCAGGTGATGTGGCACAGGATGCTCTGGGAGGTTTCTTGGATAAAGTTGAATCTTGGATAACAGATTCGGTTGCCTCTTTCCATGCAGCCCCAGGGAGAGGAGCTGGTGAGCCTTGCCAAAGAATAGGCAAAGGGGAAGTGAAGCTGAAATTGCAGGCGGCCAACACATGGGTGTTGAAGGAGGTCATGCAGGTCCCAGGTTTGGAGATGTGGCTAATTTCTTCAGAAGAGTTGGGTGATGAGAGGTGCACAAGAACTCTCACAGTGGATGCACTTGAATTAGCTGGTGGTAAGAAAATAGGTACTCTTTATCTACTTGTTTATATTACTGATTCTTCTTTTGTTGCGGAGACGTGGCTTCGTAGGCTTGGTCACATGAGCAGGAAGGAGATGCATGTTCTTAAGCGAAAGACAGATATATTTGACAGGCTTAAGAACTGGAAAGCCTTGGTGTTCTTGGAGGAGATGGCGGATAGAGACCAGTGGATGGGGCTGGATACTTCTGAGCAGGGCAGTTTGGACATGGGGATTGATTCAAAAGAGCTCGCGGGTAAAAAGTCATCACTCACAGGAAACACAGGTACCGGCGTTGGCAGGAAAACTGACGTCAGTGGTAGGTAAGATCGACGTCGGTCAGAGGACCGACGTCGGTAGCAGGAGACACCGACGTCGGCAGGGTTGGTAGTCAGGACAGACGCAGGAACTAACGTCGGTCGGATGCAGACTGTGTGGTGACCGAGGTCGGTCACTGTAACAGATTTTGGGTGGACAGCAAGCTGTCAAGGAGTCTCAAACACCCATATGGAGGACTGAAGACGTAAGTAGGCCTCAAATTCGTTGTTCCTCTTCTTTACACTCGTTGCTTACTGCAGAGCAGGAAGGATCCAAGAAATAGTGGGAGCGTGGCATGGAGAGATTGCAGAACCAGACGGGAGATTTGGTAGGGTTGTCAGCCGGTATGTTAGCACTACAAGATGAATGGATTCCTTAGTTGAAGAATAGAGAGAACGGACACGTGAGACGGAAGGCCAGGCATATGGTCTTGAGGAGCTGCAGGACAGTGGTACAGGTTTTGACAGGTGGAGGACGAAGCATGGCTTCAGTCAATGTCAGGTAACTACTGTAGTTTGCCTTACCAAGTGGATGATGAGTCATGACATCATTCTATTGCTGTATGTGGATAGTATGTTTGCTAGCAGGTTTGTACATACAGGGTTTTGCTGAGCTAAGGGTAAGATTAGTTCAGTGGTTTGCTATGAAGAATTTGGAGCAGCGAAATTCTTCGGCATGGGGGACATGGGAGATCACAGGATGATTTTGTCTCCAATGGGAGCTGATGTGAATCAGGTGTTGGCGAGGTTCAGGATGCAGAATCAGAGCACACCAAAGGCTGGACAGTTCAGTGTCCAAAATCACATGAGGTCTAGTATAGACCTGAGTTTTCCCAAGCAGTGGGAGCTGTCAGAGAGTTAGGAGCCAATTCAGAGAAGTGGATTCTCAGGGATGTGAGAGGGACCAGCAGCAGGGATTCATGCTATTTAGGGTCAGGACTTCACTACATGGTTTTGTAGGTTCAGATGTAGCAGGGTACTCGGATGACAGGAGGTACACCACAGGTTGTGTGGTGGGTTGTCTTCAAGACTGAGCTTGAAGAGGGATACAAGCCAGGAAACAGATTAGATGGGGTATAGGTACAGGTACAGTGCAGCTGTTTATCTCCAAGTGGGAGATTGTTAGGTTGTGGAGCTAAAAGCTTCACTGATGCAGACATGGAGAAGGCCATTGGAGGAGTTGTTGAAGTGTCACAGACACCAGCGTCGGTCAGGCCAACCGACGTCGGTAGGAAGGAGACAGGAAGCAACCGACGTCGATCATATGTCAGTAGTCGGCAGACCCCAGGCAGACAGGGACCAACGTCGGTCTCCTGTGTGGTTCGACTGCGAGTATATTACAGGCAGTTAGTTGACGAACCATGTGTTTGCATGTTGAGAGCTAATTTTAGACTGAGAGCTGCGGATCTAATTATTGTAATTAGGTGTCTAATTATTGTTTGGATGAGATCTATATATTAGACTCATGGTTGTATTGTAAACTTGTGCTAGAGAGTAAGAGAGCATTATTATAAGCTCCTTCTGTGTGTGAGGTGAGCAATGGTGTGTTCCTCCTAGTGCCACAGTACCAAGGTGGGTACTGGTTTGGAGAATCAGCAGGGTTCTTCAAGAGTGTATGATCTTGGTCATCAGGTGAGCATGGCTTCTATAGGAGATCTACATGGTAATTAAGATCATTGATATGCAGGTGTATGTGTGTGCAAGGTCAAGGTTCAGAGGTGTGCAGAACCAAATTGATTTGCAGGTGTGCAAGATCAGAGAGGATAGCAACACAACAGGGAGCAGAATCAGGCAGGATCTACTTGGAGTACAATGTGTACTCAGATAGAGCAAAGAGGAAGGCAAAGAAGATCCTTCCATAAGTAATATCTATTGAGGTGCAGGTTGTTGTAGGTTCAGGAGAGATCTACTTGGAGTGCGTAGAGCACTTGTGGAGTGCGTGGAGCACAGGTATAAGGTGAACACCAACTCAGTGTTTGAGTTGGGTGTTGGGACCTAAGAGAGAGAGCTTTGAGGAGAGAATTATTGTTCACTTGAGGTGTGGGAAGCCTCTGAAGAGGTGGTGGAGAAGAAGTGGCATCTTCTTTATTGTATTCTTTTCTGTATGAATATTAATACAAGTTGTGTATTGTCTCTCATATCTTGTGTTATTTTTGGATTCTAGTTACTTGTTGATTCTGGTTATTTCCGCATATTAAGTTGCTTGTATTTGGTAATCAATTGTGTGCTTCTGGTTATTCATATCCCAACATTTACAAGTCTTTTCATTTATCCTACAGAGACAAGAGTCAAATTGGTTTTGACATGATGGGCTCTTACTATGTATTAAATCTCATCCTTTACCAACACATATTTGTTCTCTTCTTTATAAAAGATTGCCTTTCTATCATATAAGTAAGGACTTCCCAAAATAATTCCAAAAATATCCAAAGGAACTATATCTAGCTCTACTTCATCAATGAATTTAGAAGTAATAGGAAACCTCAAGGTACATGTTTTTATGACCTACAATTTTGCATCATCACACACCCATCCTAAAGGATACAGTTTTGGATTTGGTTTAGTTTTGAGACCTTATTTTTTAACAACCTCTTTAGAAATAAGATTAGCTTGTGATCCACTATCAAAAAAAGTATCTATTTTAGTATGCTTAGATGTGACTCTTATGTGGAAAAGCTAATTTCTTTTTCTTTCAGTATTTTTAAATTTAGTTTTAGAAGATGAAGCAATAACAGAAGGTTTAGGGTTAGAAGAGGAAGAAGTTGAACCTTACAGACCCATAGTAGTCACTTTTGTTTCATCACTAGAATCTGATCCTAGTTCCTGTTGGATTATAACATTAGCTTTCTTTTCTTTTTTATTCTAGAACCTCTTTGGCTTGAGTTCTGGATGGAGTTTTCAACACTTATCCTCATCATGATTATTCTTATGGTGATTGTTGAAAAGTTTTCCTTCTTCTTTATTAATAGTGTAATTAGACTTACCCTTACCCTTTCCTTTACCTTTTCCTCTATTTTCAACTGACTTGTGAGATTTCTTTCCATAACCTTCCTTGGTCATCTTACCCCTAGCTTCCATATGGGTAGCTTGCACATAGACTTCATCAAGGGTTAGAAGGATTAAACATGAGAATAGTATGTCTCAAATAATTATGCAAACCTCTAATATACTTCAACAATGTTTCTAAATTGTACAAAGGAATGTCCAACATTAATGCCTTCTTTCTAAACTCCTAAGTATAATCCTGCACACTCTGACTTTTATTTTATCTCAAAGTCTGCCAATTCACAGTAGTTTGTTGTATATAACCCAAAGGAAAAAATTACTTTCTCAGTTCAAAAAGAAAATCATTCTAGGAAGAAATTATCTTGCCATATTGTTTGAGATCTTCTTGAATCTCACTCTCCCACTAGATGAGTGATGTGTCACTCATACAGAGAGTAGCCAACTGAATCTTGGCTTTCTCACAAAGAATATTTTGAATTTTACAATATATCTCAATCGACTTGACCTAGTTATCCAATTTATCTACACTAAGCTCACCATTATAAACTGACAAATCAAATTTAACATCTAATTTCAAATGTGGGATAGTTTTACCATCTACAGAACAGGAGGCCTTCTTGGAAAGTGGAGATGAAAGAGGAATTTCTTGTCTTTTAGCTTGATCTTCCTTTGCTTCTTTCCCCTTTCTATGCTCCTCATACATTTTTTCAACCATATTTTTCATGTTGAGGAAAGCATGTTGAAATTCTATCTCAGATATGTTTGCTCGCATATGTGACTGTTGGCTTGCACGTCTTGCACCAATTTCAGGATCAAACTCTAAAAGTTCCCCTTCACCATGTCTTGATCAATACTTGGTTAACATATAAGACTATTGAAATTCCCAGACAATGTGTTAAATATCCTTTATCATAGGCTCTGATACCAAACTGATCCAGAAATCCAAGTTTAAAAAATATTTACAATCTGCTTGGATTGGATTTAGATTAAAATAGAATATTTTAATTTTCAATTTTCCCTTTTAATAAATCTAAAAAATAAATTATAATTTTTTTTTAATTTTAATAAAGGAAATTGAAAGGATTTCTGATCATAAAGAGAAAATTAAAAAATAAAATATAACACAGAAAATTGTTTATGGGGTTCACCAAATGGCTACATCCCCAAATCCACTCTATGAGTGTTTCAATCTTATTAAAACTCTTTAAGACTGATTACAAAAAAATCATTCTCAGTGAATAATTATTTTCATACCAAATATCTCTATGTGCAATAAAATAAACCTCTCAAATGTTCTACTACCTCTATATTCAGATATCTCTATCTATAATTTCCTCTATACAAATCCATTGCTTCTCTACCCAAAATCATGTTACTACCTTTTGTAAAATAACCTTGTATTTATATCTACGTTTGTCAACAATAATGTTGGTTGGGCAATAACAAATTTCCCTGGGGTACTAATAATTTTCTCAAATTGAGATTTTTCTTATTTCGATGGCATGGCATTGGCTCTCTGAGATTTCCTGCAACCTATATTTAGTTTTGCTCTGCAAGTGATCAAAACCAAAATCCCAAAATGGAATTCAACAATATAAAGCTATGCGTGTAGCTAGGTGTGGATAATGGCGTATGATTAGTACCAACGTTGATCCAATCTATTAAATAATTAAACTTTCCCACATAAATAAATAATTAATATCCAAAATGATAAATGGTTCCACGACATATTATTACCCAAAATCTTTACTACATAAATCAAAATTTCAAAATTAAAAATAAAAAATACCATAAATAAAATTGATAATTCTTAATTAATTCAATATTTTTTAAAATTTAAAATTCTTAAATAAATCAATATTTCCGATTTATTAAGAATCAAGATCAAGAATCAAAAAATGCCTTAAGACTTGGTAAAGATTCCAATGCATCACCAACAACTTGAGTTTAATAACATGCAATGCTTTAAATAACTTGCCACGCTTATTCTTTCAAAGTCAATGCCATCCAAAAATAAAGGAAACCTTGCTTGGATAAAGATCAACGTCCTTTCTTTTAAACGCCACCTTTGATATCTCATGTCATTTAAAGACTAAACTTAAAGACTCGTGTTATTTAACATGTGTCCTCATTAAACTTCTTTCTTTTTTTTTTTAATTTAATTGCATGTAATTTCTTTTTGAAGTCTTTAATATGCATGTTTTTGTAAAAAGAGGGAAAGGGTATGGTTTTTTTTTTTTTTTTTTCTTTCTTTTAAAAAAAGGGAATAAATATTCAATTAAAATATATTTATTAATTTTTAATAAATATATTAAAATATATAAATATTTAATTAAATATTTTAATAATAATATATTTATTAATAAATAATAAATATATTAAAATATTTTTTATTGGTAACAATTTTTCAAAATTAATTATAAACATTGTGGGTGGAGGTGTGGTATTATGGTCAAATAATGTCTTACCTATATTTGCAACAATAATTAAATATTGCCAATGATTGATCAAAATTTTCAGTGGGAAATCCTCTAAATAAAAATGTTAGTTATTTGCAAGTTTGTTTGTAAAAACATATTTGAATTGGTGTGTTTATAAAACAGGTTTGGTTTCAAAAACAAATTTGGTTTGGTTTAGCTGACTCAATTACTGATATACAATAAGGGGATAAACAAAACACACAAACATGACAACCTATTCAAGTCAATTAGGTGTGTAAACAAGTGGTGTCCCACAGATAATACCGCAAAATATATGTAATGGGTGATTTTAGGTAATATTATTTTATTGGCACCACACCTTTCTTACAACAAAACATTATTATGTTAAGTTTTATAAGTTTATATAGAGATGTCCTCTATATAAAATGTTGAGGCCCAAATCCATGAGACAATAAATTCATTGAAAGCTCAAGGATTGGTGGGGTGGAATGAAACCATCTCATTTCATGGTACTAGTAAAAGAAATGATTAATTATCCATTGATAACATCCTACCCAAATAATTTTCAAGCCATCTAAAACACAGGGTTTGGCCTAGCGCTTGGTTGTGAAATCCAAGTTTGTTAGGACCCCTAATAAATAAAAAAAGAAGGCTTAGGTTACTTCTGATTTCCAAAATAACCTATGTGGTGTAAGTAACAAGCATACGTAAATCCAATCCTTGGGATACATAAGTCACTATGTTTGTATCTGATTCTTCATATCACTTTGCAGTGCAAGAGAAAAGCATGTGTAACATCTAGTGACAGAAACAAGTTATAAAAATAAAAAATAAAAGTAAAATATAATTGAAAACATTCGTGAAAATATGTTTTATGTTGAAGACTTTGGCCAACAGTGCTGCAAGATAACTCGTTAGTAGTTTAGATAATAACTTTGACAAGTGGAACCTACAAGTAAGATAAAATAGAAAGTAAAAAAGTCCAAAAAAAATATATATATAGAAACAAGCTTTGAAATGAAATAACCAAAATACAAAGAGAAATCATTGTTAGTCAATGCGAATTCATTGTTTCATATAAAATAGAAAAAATAGCAGGAAAACATAGACAACGTAGAAGAAATCTACCTAAAATAATTGTCAAAGATCAATATAGGTTCATTAATTCTCATTGCAGATTTGTCAATTCTCACTTTAGATTCGTTGTTTAGCAAAAATAGAAAGAATTATAAAAATATAGAAAAATAAAAACACATAACATCTACACCTTAGAATGAATTCACCGATGATCAGTGCAAAATCATTATTTCTCAGTGTAGAGTCATCGAACACACTATAGTTTTACCATTATAAAAAATAATAATAATAATAATAGAAAACACAGTTAAATGTACCTCAAAATTAATTTATCAATGATTAATGTGAAATCATTGTTTTTTAATGCAAAATCAATTAACATAGTGTAAATTAGTTATTCATCGGACCTGCATAAATGTTAATTTCTATAATCCAGCAACAGATTAATTTCACAATAAATTCATAGACATAAATCTGATTTATAACGATTAATACAACTGGGTTAATTAACAACTAATGACAGCGGAAGCAAAAATAACAATAAGCCAATACAAAAAAAGACAATAACACAGATATATCCAGGAAACCCCAATGCGGGGAAAAACCTGCAAATGTTGGATCTTCTATTCAGCCTAATAGCAAAATTTTCTTTCGAAAAAATACAATATATGAGTTTGCTACAGCAATCTTACTTTTATAGAGAGCTTAGTTGCTTTACTTAGCGTGCAAGAAAAGAAGTTTTCCTTAGCATGCAAGAAAAGAAGCTTTCCTTAGCATGCAAGAAAAAGAAGCTTTCCTTGCTTTCTTTGGCTTTTCTATTTTTACACATAAAATCACACTAGGATTTATCTCATCCTTACAAACTCAGAAACATTCTAGAAACTATTGTTGCTGAAAATCCAACTCGAATTGTTTTAAAGCATATCTAATCTTGAGTTGCTTTAAAACAATTCCACATTCCACCTTTCAAGCTACAAAAATCAACAATAAATAGAACATGCACACAGATAGAAAATACTCGACAGGGTGAAATCATTATTTAGTAGAGCGAATTTTCCATTCTCTAGATTAAATCATTGTTTCACATTGCAAATTCATTATTTCACATAAGAATAATAATGAAGGGAAAAAACTGAAAATAACTAATTATATTTCACTTGTAATAGTAGCATCTTGTACTATAACTATTATAAAACATATCAATTAACAAAATAAACAAAACACACTCTAAAATAAATGAAAATGTGTTAGAAAAATCAAAATAGTTAGTATCCCACCGAGTGTATTAGAATGTGAATGATAGAATTCAAAACTTAATTAGGAACTAAAAATAATAATTAACTCGTGTTCTAAACCCAACATAAACCTATGATAGAGCTTGAAAGAGAAACAAAGAATGTACCTCCACTGAACACAATGAATACTCATCTTTCATCAACATGGATGTGTTCTTGATTCATGAAATGTGGTTGCTAAATGAAACCTATATGCAAAATGGTTCAACAATGTTCTAATAGTGTGGTGATTTGATTGGTTGATCACAAATGGATTTCAATATTATGATTGCTTATATGATAGCTCTAAGAATATAATTTTGATAATTTTTCTAATGATACTTTTGATGGCAATATGGATTATCATGATGATCATTTCGATATCTGTTACAATGATCTTCAAAATGGAGGGAAGAACATCAATTTATAAATGTTTTGGAGGGAAAATAGATGACCAGATTTAATCTGAATTTATTTATTAGTTTTTAATTTGAATGGTAGATATTGAATCTATGGGTCAAATGCATTTAATGGATTGGTTGAGAATTTATGAATTAGTTAGAGGAAATGGTCCACTGATTAATGAATTTGTTAATTAGTTGTTTAAATGGATTGAATTTCATAAATGAAGTGTTTTGAACATGTTTGAATGTCGTAAATAGGGTTTTTAGAGGGTGGAATGTCTTAATGAGGTGTTGGTTAGAGGGTTGAATGGATTAAATGTGGTTGGTTGATGGGGATGATGAGGTGGATAAATTTGTTATTATTTTTATTTTATTTAATTTGAATTATGTGTACTTTACCTAATTAGTGATTAATTAACTTAACTAATATGAATTAATTATCTAATTAATCAAAAGGGTAATCTTATGTGGAATATGATAAAATTTGAATTTTTAATGACAGGTGGGTTAGTACAGATAATTGTAAATGATATATATTGATAATTAGTAAATGTATTGTAACATTATAGTGGCATAATTTAGGTATCTACAATTCTCATACATTTCTTCTAACTAAATATTCATAATTTGCATCCATTCTAACCAAACATTCATTCTCAGTAACTAAGTACGCATCATAAATAATACAACAAGAGTGTTAAGACATCCATCATATCATCACATAAATATACAACATATAAAATCTATGATATTCATAAACGTGAGCTTTCATCATCACATCATCAATCCACACAATCGGTTAACTCATTGACTTATGCTTGCACATTCATAGAATCAATCAAATCCATGTTCACAGATTTATCAGGATATATCATTCCTAATCCAACCCTCTTATATATAACATTGCATAGGGCATATCAAATCTCATAACTTTATTGAGATATATCATTCCCAATTCAACCTTCTCACATATATCATTGCTTGGGAAAAATCAAAGCATACAAAAACTTAAATCAAGTTCATTAATATCATCCATCCATAACATTCACCAAAACATCATCATAATCAATCATCAAATGCACATCCAAACCCTATTTATTCACCCCCACCCCTCCATTTTTACCCTTATTTTATCCATACTAACCTTCTCATTTCAAGAACCCATCCATGTCTTTCATCTTAGCATGCCTTCTCAAGGGGGAATCATCCCTTATCATCCATAATCATCTTCCCTAATCAAACATAATCATCATCCCTAATCATATCCCTGATCATCATGTCACTAAAGGCATATTTGTATACTCATATTTCTCCCGCTACATTCTTTGAAACATTATCACTTCTTGTAGTCATAATGTCCTTTCAAGGAGGGGTAAATTCAAACACCTAAACTATGTCAACTTAGTGTTGTCACTAATATACTATCATCGACATTAATCATTCATAACTTATCCTAGCTAGTTCATTTATTGTCAAAAATTAATATTAACATCACCTAATTAATCCCATGCACACACAAATAAAAATTAAAAAAAATAACTTTTATTATCCAATTCATCATCTCACTTAAAAACCTTATTTAAATCAACAAGATCAACAGGATCATTGATACAAACCTTAAGATCATGACCGAAGAATGGAGCAAGGCTTATGAAAACTAGAAAATATTCAACAACTCATTATCTCATGTCTGGTTTGGGTTATGTAAGTGTTGTTGTTTTGTTGTGTTTCTGCTATCTTTTTACTGTATCTGTTGTTCTAGGTTCCTTTTGTTGTTTTAGAATCTAGGATTTCTTACTTGTTTTGGTTGTCCACATGTTTGATATTATTGTTGTTTTAGAATCTAGGATTTCTTACTTCTTCTGGTTGTCCCTTTAAAACCCACTTTTACCTTTAATAAAAACAACCTTATTTAAATCATTCAACAACCTCATTAATCATCAACAACCTTATTCAAACCAATAAAAAACTTATTTAAGACATTTAACCCTCAAACAAACTCATTGAATGCATTCAACTCTCTAAAAAATAATTTAAGATATTCAACCCCTCATTAAAACATTTAAACATCTCATTAATCATTTAATCAATTCCTAAAAATTCTCAACCTTCTTATTGAATGCATTTGACCCATAAACCAAATCTCAACCATATAAAACAATATTATTATAATAAATATTAAAAATCCAAGCCATCCATTTTCCATCCAAGAAATATTTAAATCCACTCTTCCATCCTTCATTTGGGAGTATGTGGAGAAAGTGTGAAAAAATTAGAGATATTAGAGAAATCTTGAACATCTGAACATCTCTTGCAGTCATTATAAATATTCTTAAATAAAGCATCACGTTGTCAAAATGTTGTTGGAATGCTTACGTGAAATCCATTGATCAACCACATATCAATCAATCATAAGAAAATCCATGTCAAAAAAGGAGAGTCTTGAATTCAATAGGTGAATTTATAATTATTATTTTCTATTTCATTGCTTAATCAAAGATTTATGTGAGATTTGAAGTATGAACTCAAAATTTTCCTCGGTTTCTAGTTAAGCATCAAGTTTCAACATTTAAACCAACTATTAAAAAATTACTTAATAAATTTATTTACAATAATTAATTAAAATTTGTACTAGTTTTCAATCACCTATTAAATTAAAAAATGCAATCATATTAAAAAATGGCCTTAATGGCTCAAAACAACTTGAGTTTTGGTATTTACTCCACATCAATCAAGTTTCCTTAGTTACAAATATGGGGTCTCTAAACTTCAAGCCACTTAGGAATTGTTGTATTATGCAAAATTGAATTGGCCCACATACATTATCATCACACTCTAATGAAACACATGTTCGGGAAATAGTTAATGGTGGACATTATATACATTCCAGAGATAGTTCATTCACTACAAGGGGATGCATCCCCCACACCTACTCTAATTAGATAGATTCATAGATTGGAAGTATTTAAGGAATTATATATAATTTGGGAGTTGTTTTAATAAGTTTTAGGTGTTTTATAGAAACATAACAAGGAATTTGAAGGTGAAACTAGAACATCGGTTGATCACAGTGCACTTAATATACTGATCAATATCACAAGAGTTCACATATACTAGTGCAAAAATTCACTAAAGTAACTACAATTAGTTTTTTCCCAAGAACTATGACAGTTCATATAAGATCCTTTGTCATTTTAATGCCATGTGTTGTGTCTACTAACCCTAAACAATGTGTTTTGACCTTTGAAATGAAGTGGTAGTCTAAGGGTATCACTATAAATTAGGATAAAGATACATGTTCTAATAAACAATTTTTGGTCCCTAAAGTGAGATTTGGCTATGAGAGAAACCATGTCACCAATTCTCCCTTATCATAATTAACATATATTCCTCTTGGTGGGTGCTCAAAGGACTATCCATGTAATTATACGAGCTGACAATCCATCTCTACCCCTCACAGTTTGCTTATAATACCTGCCCAAGGTTCACTCTATTTTTTCCCTTTAAAATGACAAATTCTCTTCAGGGATGCATCTGACAGCCTAAAATTTTATACTTTGGGACCCGACAAAGGGAAAATGAAGGCTAATCTTGAATTTATATGCCCATCCAAAAAGGCCATTTTAGACTGAGTGTAATGTCTTATTCATAGTCAGTAGGAGGAAGGGTATGTGTATGATATTTCAAATTTTTATAATAATATATGATCCTTTAATAAAGAGTGTTTATGTTTCCATTCTAAGATCTTTTGTGTGTATGTGTCCTTTAGAATGTGAATTTAACATTACAAGGGAGTAAGGTTATAATTCACTTAGCCCCCTCATTCTCATTTTCTTCGATAATTCTCCTCACACAGTTTAAAAATCATACACCCTAAACAAGGTATATGAAATGTTATGAACAAGTGAAGCTTTCTAAGTCGTATCAACATTATGTTTAACCCTAAATTTAAATATTTGAAGGGTTAAGAGTGTGAAATAGCTTAATCACATAGATGAATTAAACTATTCTAAAGTAGGCAGTTAATTTATTCACATATACAATATGTTGAATCTAGAAAATTACTAAATATAGAAGTACAATGCCAAACAATTTTATCATATTTATATTTTCCTCTTCCTTATAGATTTAGGAAAACAAAACACAGGTGTTAAAGATGACTAACACAAGAAATTTTGCACCCTATCTCCAAAGAGGAGAAACTAGAGACCAAACTGCCTAAAGAATCCTTGACTTGCACCTTAGTAAAGAGTACAATCTTAAAACTAACCTTGATGATTCTAAAATGAAGTGAAATACAGGGAAGATCATGGAGGCGAGCATAGGATTATTGGGTTGCCTAATTGTAAAAAATGTATAAATGAAGATGGTATAATGACAAGTAGATTCAGACATCATAAGAGAAGGTAAAATGTGAATAAAATACCTAGAGATATACTATTATAGTTTTACCATAAGATAATATGAATAATTATTAAGTGAGAAAACACTACTATCAAAGGTTGGAATAAAAATAAATATATAGAGCAAAATGAACAATGATGGGAAATTTTTAGTAGTGACTGTTGGAGTTACGAACTAACACCACTTGTCAATATTAGACTATTTGTTCTGGTCATTTGATAATTGTTTTTTTATTTTGTGGAGGGTACTTGGTATTGTTCCCTAGTTTAGAATTTTGCCTGGAATATTTAGACTATTTCTTAGTTTAAGACTTATAATATTTTATCTTAGTCTTAGTCTTAGCCTTTGTTTCAAAATTGCAAGCAAATATGTAGGCTTATTTGATTGAAGAGATATGTAATAAATTCATATCTAATTAGATATGAGGTCTCAAGCCTCGCTTACATTTTAAAACAAGTTTTTGTTCTAAATCATGAACCCTGAGTTTGGACACCAAAGTATGAAAAGTATCTATGTATTGTTGCACATATTAATATTTGTCTTGGCACAACTAAGAGAACTAGATGTATTGATCATCATAATGTATAACAAGATAATAGGATTATTTGAGTGCTTCTATGAAACCATTTCATGTGTCTACATATTTTCCTACGTTAACTTCATCTTCATGAATTTCATGTGAAGTGTAGTAGTTTTCTCACTATTTCTTTACTAATAAAGAAACTTTCAGAAAAGCAAATGTAATATTTTATTGGTTAGATAATTGATTAACTGAGTAATATGAAAAAAAAATGTCAAGCCAATTATCTAGTGCATCAGCATCTATTTTACCTTCAAATATAGGGATTATATATTTACATGTACTTTGTATAACATTCAAATGGTCATTAAATGGTCAATGAGAATAATAGGTGTTAAAAAAAGTCCATTACTTGAGAAGTAGTGAGAAGTGATCAACAATACTTTTTCGTTCATGTGCATGATGTTCTTCAAAATATTTTCATTTTTTTTGCAATGCATCCTCTATCATTTTTTAGAATATTTATAAAGATTGCATCGTCAAAGATTTGTCTCCCATTTGAGGACGTGAAGGAAAGTATGATGAAGGATCATGAGTCTCGAACCATAACTTCTTATACTCCAACCTTGTATGAGTGGACATACAAACAAAGACAAAATTTAGAAATACCATGACACCATTTAGAAATGTTATGAAATCTATAAGTTCTGATACCATTGATTCAGAGCCCAAGAGAAGACCCTATAAATAACCTACATAAACATATTTAAGAAGGTTATGAACAAAATAAAATTTATAAATGACAGAGAATATGAAAGTGCAATGAGTTCAAATAACAAGAAAGGAATGAAAGAGATGACAACCAATGTATAACTATAATAGAAATATTTTATCAAGCTATGTTTCGTATAATATTTGAGAGATCATATGTCTGGTGTATCTATATTTCCTAATTTCATTCTTGTTTGTCTCTAACCTACAAAGAATGGAAGTGTAAATTATTATACAATGAAGGAATATAAAGCCTTAATTGAATCGTTATAATAGTTGGTAATAACCACTTCAGAAAATTGAAGAGTGTGGTGACATTACTAACTGTACTAATGAATTCTATAGTATTGACAATGTAGGAGCTATGTTGTAACACAAAAATGAAATTAGATCATACAAATTGGAATGTAGGGGAGCAACCTAATGTTGATGTTGTTGATGTTAGCGCACAACTACATGTGTAATAGTGATAAACTACTATAATATATACATAACTAGTACCTATTAGATCAAACAATCTATAGATATAGGAAATAAGTTGTGTAACCCTAAACCCAAGCAAAACCAAAACCCATGGTCCAACCAAACCTTAACTATTTAAACCCTTAACACTTGTGGTTATTATATGTAATGATATAAACTTGGAGGGATTCAATGAAATGAATGGGTTGTAGAAAACTTTATGATTGTGAATGTGATTAAGTAAAAATGTAGGACAATAAAATGTACTTTCATCTTCCATATGCCATGGGATTTACAACACTAACATCAACTTCATCTTTAGAACAATTTGATAGAAGAGATTCACATTGAGATGATGGGATATTGACATGAAGATGATGGGATATTGACATGAAGACATTTCTTGACTGCATTTAATAAATTCACATTTTTATTGGCATATTAGCGATAGGATTAAAGTCATTAAAAACAAGACCTTTCTTAAGTGTATTTGATAAAATTGTAATGTCTTATTATCTTTTAGATGAATATTTATTAACAAGTATTCTAATATTTTAATTTCCTAATTGTAGGAAATGCATTTCTATGGATTGACTATTTTCACATGTAATACCTTCAATATGTAAAATAACAATTGCACTTGCATAGTTTTAACCAAATAGTTTTGGAGGGCCCAATTAGGAATATAGCATGTATGAGGCATCGTCACAATATATTTAAATCATATTTGGTAGACTAATGACATCATGAAGACTTATTTTTTTGAAATACAATCTTATGAATCTAGTTGTATTCGTGATAATAAACTATCCAATATGATTCTAACAAACTACAAAAATATTCAATTGGAGGTGGTCTAGAACTTTATTTTTGAAACACCTTGTACAAATTTACTTCAATCTACTTCACATGTATGGGAAAAAACTATATTTTTTCACTTCACATGTATGGGAAAAACACTATTTTTTCATTAACAATTATCATTCATATAGACTCTAATGTTAGTTGGTGAACAATCATTTTAAACATGCTTCCACACTCTTAATTAATTAAATAGTACATTCATATAGACTCTAATGTTAGTTGGTGAACAATCATTTCAAACATGCTCCCACACTCTTAATTAATTAAATAGTACATTATGAATTAACTAAATAACACATTATGTATTACAATAATAACATATTTTTAAGTTTTTAAATCAAACTTAAAATTAAAAACTTAAATTTGATTAAAAAATAAATCCAAACATTAAAAAAATAGTTTTACGTAACATAATACAATATAATATTATGCATAACATAACAAACACCTCAAAGATGAAAATAAAAATAAAATAAAATAAATAAATAATAAAAACCAGCATAAATACCTTAAATTTGGGACATACGGAAGAAGGAAATAAAAAGGAGGAAAAACATTTTAAAAAAAAAAGGGTTGTATATATACCCAACCGTATTCTATATATATATATATACACCCCACCGTCCTTGGCTTTCTTTGCTGCTTTTATAAAGCGCTCTGAATTTTCTCAAAGATAACCGTACTGTTTCATCTTGTTTTCTCGTATGGAATTCTACTCTGTGGAAGTGAGTTGTATTCTTTAGAAAAAATAAAGGATTCTACGCTGGACGATGTGTACATTTGGCATTTGAGACGCACATTATAACTTGCCAATTCAAGAAAAAATAGTACCTACAAACACATCAGCATTGCAATTATTGCCATCTCCTCTTTAAATTTGTAAAACTGCACAGATTTTTTAATTTAACATTTATTTTGTAACAGTTAACTGAAAATGTTTTGCGGTCACCAAATATTTCCTTGCCCGTCAAATCTCATCCCGATTCAGAGTCATAAAATCGACCCGGGCCTTTTCAACAGACGTTATGATGATGAATTCATGCACCGATGCCCCCGTTTGGTACGAGTCACGTGGATTCCTTCCCTTCCACTAAATGCTAAGATCTAGAAAAACATTAAACTTGACATTAAATTATCAGACACGACATTCTTTTGGCGTAGATTTGGATCTAAATCTGCTTCCATCATTTATAAACTTATTTGATAGGACGTATATCGAACAAAAACATTAATTTGCTCTACCGTCCATTATTCGCTCATATCTATTTGTCGCGTATTTCATTTTCTATCGCATTAAATCTTCGGATTCTGATGCAATCATGGTATTATTAGCATTAATATTGACTCATGTTGCCCCTGACAGCATTGCTATTTAGAGCGTACTTTTTACTTTTTTC
Organism: Torreya grandis; assembly: GCA_037957365.1. Classification (NCBI taxonomy): domain Eukaryota; kingdom Viridiplantae; phylum Streptophyta; class Pinopsida; order Cupressales; family Taxaceae; genus Torreya; species Torreya grandis. The sequence goes on along the minus strand of JARHVA010004579.1, from coordinate 1,409,605 downwards.
GGTTTTTCAATTGACTTATTTTAATTTAGACATTTATGTCCACCAAAATTAAAGAATGGTTTATGAGGTTGAAAAAGATATTTACAAAGGGAACGTCAAATGTATTTTCGAAATAAAAATTCAATATGAAATAATGATTTTAATATTTGGAGTTAATAAATTTTAAAATTAATAAAATGTGTATATTTAATAGATTTGGTCATGTTGTTTATATGTGGTTGTTAACAGTTATTGAGTAGTTCATTGTTTGAAAATAAGAATTAATATTTGTAAAATTATTTGTATTTGAAAACTTCAATTCAATTGTTTTCTATCGAAATTAATGTATTTTACAAATAAATAAAACTAAACATTTTTGATTTTTCTATTAAAAAAAGATTTTCGAGAATTTATTGGAATCTTTAAAAGTATATTGGTATCTACCACACATTACATGTAAATAGGGCATCTAAATACAAAATACTCTTCATTTTCAATGTCTATAAAATACAATTAGGATATACATTCATCTTGTAGGAGATCATGATCATATTCTCATTTCATGTGGAGTTGATGAGTACAACCCCAAAACTGAGCTAAAGAGATCCTTACACAAATTGACATCATCTTCTTCATGTACTCAAGTACTCTAATTCAATCCTTATGGAAGCATGAGTAAGATTGAAATTAATGGAGTTTTAGTTTCAAAGGCTCTATTGGATTAATACATGTAATTTAAAAATTAGATTTGATGACATCTTCATGAATACCTTTGTTGATTTCTTATTTGTTAAGTTGAAGATAATTAATGGAAAGCCTAAGAGGAAGGAGTCTTTTTATATCAATATTCAACTTCTGGAGGAAAGTTATAACTCTTGGATACCAATAAGATTTGCATCCTTGTTCGACAAGTTGCATAGAAGATTGGAGTGCAAAATGTGAATACATATTCTGACCAAAGGAGGACTCTGCGATGAAAAAGAGCCCATGTAACATAGTGATAATGTAGAAAACTAAACAGATAAAGAGAGGACATACCCCGAACACTATAAGAATAATTGAGGAACTGTTCTTTTGGCTTGAATGTTTTTTGATAAAATGGAGATGAAAGCTCTTTCCATACATTTGACATCATTTTATCTCAAATACTTAGCGATAAAATTCACATCCAAACAAAAGTGTGGGAGTAACTAACGTATGAAAAATTCGAAACCTTATTCAGATATCTTGAAATTTGAGTTGCTAACATTTTATTTTCAAGGATGTCAATGTTGTATACCTTTTGCCAAGTCTTGATTATATTTTAGGTACAAGGCTAAAAGGTGGTCTAGAAAAAAACCACTCCTAAGTAGGTGTAAGAATGCACCATCTTGACCTATTGTGCTTTGTATCTAAAACTAATTGCAAATGCTACTTTCTTGTCTTTGCAAGATTTAATTCAAGATCATTTTTGTCACAAATTTTTTTCAACACATCAAGTTAATTTTGAAGACTTGTAATTGAGTGTTAAACCAAAATAATATCATATGTAAACAATAAAATAGCAATGTGAATCGAAAAGAGACTACAGCCACAATGCAACCCAAAATTTTAGAAATAAGATATGCTAATTCATTAATATAAAGCCTAAAATGTATGTGTAAGAGTAGACAACATTCTTTCACACCTATCTATTGTGGATGTTATATGTAATGCACATTTTTGTATGAATATGCCAAAAAGTTGCTTCATATAGAGTCATTGCCGGATATATTACTAAATCTACAAGACCCAATTCTTTGTGATGTCAGAGCCGATCTTGCAAGGGTCATAAATTTTGAATTGGGAAGCCTATTAAGCCCTTTTTTTCAAATGAAGATCTCAAAGAACTCCATGCAATTGTAACCCACTTTAGCCAATTAGCATTTGTATAGATAATTTTTTGACCCTAAAAAATGTCAAATAGATGCAAAGTGCGTAAATCTTATTATGACAACATGAAGTTCTTCGAGATATTTGTTTTTGAAAACAAGTTTAATTGGCTTCTCAGATTAAAATTTATGGCCTCTGTAAATAGGTTCACACATCACTTTAAACATCTGATCAAAAATTGATCCAAAATTCAGAAGCTTTAGTTGAAAGATAATTCAAGAAACAAGAACAACACAATAACAATAATGCTATCTCTAAGAAGAGATGTTTTATTCATCAAATTTGCGGACCCAAACATATGCCTATCTCTGAGGAGAGATGTTTGATTTCCATTTCGGGTTACATCTTCATTTACACACATTTTGAAGGTAGGAAGAGGATGTGGAAGGTCACCAATCTCAAGGGAGATTAAGTGGTTTGACTTCCATGATTTACAACAATACAAAATTTGAGGAATTACTATTTTTAGAAACTTACTATTTTTAGACTGCACTACTCAAATTGAAATTTAGGGCACTTTCATTTATTTTTTTAGGGTCAAAACCCACTGAGAAGAGATCATGTCATCTCACGACATTCTCCTCATTCTTAGCTTTCCAACGGTTCAAACGGGGAGTCAAACAGACCTATGGTGCAAAAGTTATGGCTCCCGAAAGTTCTGCCACTAATTGGGGTAGAACCGTCACCTAAAATGTTTCTCGAATAAAAAATATACTTAATATTATATCGAATTCCTTATGAAATTCTATGAAACAATAATAAACATTACTAAAAGTGCATCAATTGGATGTGTACCATATTCGAGAGCAAGTAGTGAATCATATAATGGACTTGGTTCAATGGAACGTGTCCATAGTACCAATCTGATGTTGCAAATGTACAATTGTGTCTTGTAACGAGTGGATAAAGGAATATTTTCTAAAAATGAGTGAGAGAAATATGGAGTTTTCATTTTTTTCTATTTTCTTCAATTAATATAACCATGGTTTCCTGAACTGCACAAACTTCAAAGAATAACATATTATTTTCTAAGTGTAGGTTATAGTTGCCCTACATTATGGTTTAAAGTTATTGGTATAAAGTCATTACATTAAGATAAAACAAAAGTCTTGGAATAAATATTGAACAAAACACACTCAGTAATATGGAAAATCCCCCAAACTTTTCACAATGGCATAGTTTTTACAATGTTTTGGCATAATATAATAATTGGCATAAAAAAGCAAGATGAAATAGCCCCATTCCTACCTCCCCCTCCCTCTCCTCCAAATTTGTAGTATGCACCACAAGATGTAAAAAGTGACCCCCAACAAAAATAGGCATGGCATTTTATGAATTTTACATTAATAGATTGATTTATAGTTAAATATATGCCGATAAGTTGGAATTACCATTCCGAAAATAAAATGGAATATATTTGAAGTCACAACTGTGTAGGGTGCAAAAAAATTCACACTTTAAAGAAACAACATTGAAATATGACAAATGGATCAAAAGATATGGAGTTGTAAAAGTCCAAAAAATAAGAACTAAACACCAAATACGATAAAATATACAACCAACGGAAAAAAATGAGCTGCCCAAATTCTAATAATGACCTCACAATTGCATAATCTCATTAAAAAGGAAATTTCAAAGAATACAACATGCAAAAATACTGAACAAAAATCAATATATGAGCTTAGGAAGGTGTTTTAATAAGGTTTTTAACACATATTTGCTACGATAAATGTTGAATCGGTGAGAATAAGGTGCCCAAAATGTTCCAAATTTAGATTCACAATGATGGTATTAGAAATAAGATTCCAAAAAAGAAATAGGGGCTTCCTAAGCCTCCCAAATCTCAAGATATCATCTTTAGGTCAAAATAGGTCCAAATGAGGGCCCAAAATGACATAGGGGTAGCAATGGGGGCTTAAAAGCATTAGCACCATGGTCATGTGGCACTATGGTAGATTTTTGATAGTGACGGTTGGTTGTTAGAGAGGTCATGGTCACATGCATGTGGTTTGTTGGTGGTTGTAGGCTAAGTGTAGGTCTACTCATAGGGGACATGGTTATACAATGTTCCAACAATACACGTGCCAAGAGTGAGGGGTGATTAAGACTATTGGCACAACTTAAAGATATCACCAACATGATAGAGTAAAATAGTAATGTGTTCAGTAGAAGAATGTAGAGTTATGATGTGGTGTACAAACCCAACCAAGTTGATGCAAGTATAACAATCCACACATAGTGTAAAATAATACTTAGGAAGTGCCACATGGTAGCCTATAGGGTAAAGGTGATAGAACAATGACACATGTACATTAGAGGCCAAACCCACATGGTCGTATGGTGTGTAGAGATAGTGAACATTTTTTTATGTAAAAACAAAAATAAATACCTCATATGTACAATACAAACTATACCTAACCCAAATCTAGTCTTATAAAAAAATTTATATATATATATATTTTACGTATAATCTTTAGGTTTTAAAACCTTCAAGATGCAATGGCATGGATTAGATTACTTCATGGTGCTCCAAAAAAATTCCCTTCAAAAATTCCCCCCAATAAAATATTTAATTCAAGGAAAAATAGCTAGAATGATGGGTGGCTTAGAAATGGATTGGTAGCGAGATCAACAATTAAGAAGTTGCATTTGAAGGAGAAAGGATTTAATACATTGATGGAAATAGTTCTTGATCGCCGTAAGGGGATATTTTTGAGAGTATAAAGGTTAAGAATCACTTTTTAGTATAAACTCACTCCATTAGACATCAAAACATTGCAAACATATGAAGTAGGAATGAACATGCCATGTACAAGAAACACTTATTTCAATCAATATTTTTGTCTTATCTTAATACAAAAGGAAATGAGAGGTATAAATAACTTTTACAAGAATAAGTTCTTATTTCCTTATTGATCATTTAATCGGTACAAAAAATCAAGTCATTTGAAAATAATATCAATAAATGATTTAAATATTAAATTCTTATATATCATATTCCAATTTTAAATAAATGTAACTAATAAAATATTTAATATAAATTAACTAATATAAATTAACTTATCATTAATTCATAATTAAATCATTTAAAAGTAATATCAATAAATGATGTAAATATTAAATTCTTACATATCATATTCCAATCCTAAATCAATAAATGTAACTAATAAAACATTTAGTATAAATTAACTTAGCATTAATGCATGTTGAATAATGCACCGTTTTTTTAGTGCAGCAGATTACAACATAAAATTTATTTATTAATTTATTTTTAAAACCTAAACAAAGGTTTGGATAACTATTGGCGGTAATTTTTTAAAATAGAAGTTTAGTTGACATAATTCAAATAACAAGTGAAGACATTTTAAATGAAGAGGACATAAGTGCAATTCTCAGCAATCTTTATTTTGCATATATTGCAATTCCAAAAATTAGTGTGCACATATAGAGTATATCATGTTTGTAAATATCAAGTGGTTGTGTATAAGACTCTGCAAAAGTGGTGTTTTCAAAACTTTGAAAGCATATGGAGTCAAGAGATCCATTCCTATGAAGTGAAAAAATAAAATTTTAAATCTTATCATTTTAAGTGATTCAACTTCTGATTATAGTATTTTTTTCTCATTTCAATTTTTTGTGTAAAGGTAGTTATGTGATCATTTAATTTGTAAGTTTTTATTTATTTCAAATCCATCAAAAACATTTTTGAGTTAGAAGTTTATCTTTATAAATTTTTATAAAAATGTGTTAAAATGGAGAAATAAGGTGTGCAAAAAAATGTATAAAAAATCTATTTTTGATTGTATCTAACACTTTATTTTTGGTATGAGTTTGAAAATAGATAATGTTTATGAAAAAATTAAGAATGTAACACTACATTTTCCCGCCATCGGTGTTATTAGAGAAAAACAAATCGTATTTTGGGATTTATAGGTCCTTTAAGATTGACATGGTTGACAGAGCATGCAAAGACCCATCTTGAGTTCGTTGCTAACCTAATATAAAGTAAGTGATGTAGTGTTAAGTTTGGTTTTATCAAAGTTGTTTAAGTTTTTTTCATGTCAATAATTTTTATAATGATTTTTAAGCTTTTTTTAATGAGGATCAGATCGGTTAATGGGAAGTTTTTTGCTACAAAGACTTCTCAGGGCTTGTTTAATGGGGGAAGAGAATATATTTTTTCGTTTCAACTAGTCTTCAAGTGATTGTATAGTTGAAAAGAGTTGCAAGCACCATTAATGTTTACAAAGTGGTCAAAGTTTTTGGGAAATAGGTAAGATGGGCCATACACAAAATACATAATAAAAAAGGGATTGTTGTGGTTGACTATTCCCATGATGATGCCCATACTACAATACAAGTACAAATGATCAAAGGGATGGGTACTCCCACGATAATGTTCATCTTCATATTAGGTAGTGTCACAAGGTACAAAGCACATAATGATAGGGTACAGATATAATAGTAATGTTGAGACTCAGCGCACGATGATCAATGTTAAGGTTATTTCTTCCAACTCATCTTTTGGTCCTCTTTAGATCAAGGAGAGTTTGTTGGATCTCATGATCCAAATTTTACTCTACAAGTTTACTGATTATATACGAGGCATGCATATCCTAATGAAACACCCCCATTAGTGTGTTTAAAGTTTATTAAAGTTTGTTGGCATATGGGTAGTTACATGTGATTGAGTCATGTAAGCAAATGGACTTTGTTGTGTAACTTGTTTTTATTTATAAACAAAAGATGTAACATGTTTTTAATCAATACAACTATATGGTACAAACCGGTTTCGGATCTCATGGTGTTGGCCATTTCTTATCATGTATATGAAAAAAAAGCCAAAAAATCATGTTCCTTTGCAATTTTATACAAAATATTCTATTGCAATAACAAATAACAATGTTCTAAAATAATATACACAGTTTTATAGAAAAGATTATATTGCAATAACAAAAAACAATGTTTTAAAATAATATACACACTTGGGCATATTTTTGAAATCAATTTGGCATCTCACAAACGTTAAAATTTTAGCCATCTCATCTCATTGTAAACTTTAGTAGCGAGTTGGCCTTTAAATGAGAAAAACAAAATTAATGATGCAAAAATTATTTGTTCAATGATGAAGGCACCACCAATTACATCCATGTATTTATAAAGACAAAAATAACAAGAAATGTTCATGTCTTTAATGTTAAGTTGAATGCTTTCA